>PVJA010035133.1:0-22047 GCA_004027025.1 Myocastor coypus
GAAGGAAGGAAGGAAGGAAGGAGGAAGGAAGGAAGGAAGGAAGGAAAGAAGGAAGGAAGGAAGGATGGAAGGAAGGAAGGAAGGAAGGAAGGAAGAGGCTGGGCAGGACATGGAGACAGCAGACCCTGACCTGGTGTTAGGACAGCAGCCTACAAAGGAATAGCAGGAAGCCAGCCCAGGAATGGTCCTGAACCAAAGCATGGAGAACTGTGGATTTGCTGTAATGAGCTACATGTTTAGTTTACAAAAGAAGGGAGACTCTAAAGGGACTTAAGCAAGGAAAATGTAGATTCAGATTTGCATCTTGCTCGTACCTTTCCTGTGCCTCTGCGCTATGGAATTTTTGGAGCACAAAATGAGATGAAGAGGAGAGTCGCACTGACCCAGCCTTGGGATCTGGAGCTGTGGCCGTCTGTGCCCAACAGGACAGGACAGCCACAGAGGCAGCCACGCAGACAAGGGACTCTGTCCTTTGCCTTCACTAGCAAGTTGAGGGCCAGTTTCATATATGATATATTTTCAGAACTTTAAGCAGTAACAGGAGAAGTATTTTGGAGTTTATCCCACAGGCTAAACAGCCCATCATTGCCAGGCGTGGTGGCTCACGCCTGTAATCCCAACACTTGGGAGGCTGAGGCAGGAGGATCGGTGTGAGTTCGAGACCAGCCTGGGCTACAAAAGTGAGCTCAAGGCCAGCCTCAACTGCATAGTGAGACCCTGTCTCAAAAAGACAATAAATAAATAAATAAATAAATAAATAAATAAATAAATAAATAAAGAGCCCATCAGCTCCTGAGCATCTTCTGTTGAAGTCTGTGTTTCTGTTTTAGCCTGAACTAACCCACAGGTTTAGATAGGGCAGGGGGGCATGGGTCAGCCAGATATCAACCTATCCAAAAAGTGAGACACAACATAGGGTACATCTAACACATTCTGCACAAAACTGTTTGATTTGAAAATCTCTAGAGATAGTAAGAAAAATACAAGGGACTCAAAATTCTATAATTCGGAAAGTATTGACCTGAATCGGATCCTGATTTGCACAAATCAGCTATTAAAATATTTTTTCCCTTATTTTAAATCTGAATATGGCTTGAGTATTACAGAAGATAAAAATTTATTGACACAGAAAGGTAAAGATAGTTCATAGAGAAGAACAAGTGACAAAGTGTGTACAACACAATCTCTTTGTGGTTTAAAAAACAAATACATGAGGGTAGAAAAGAATTTCCAGGAAGAAAACTGATATTGAGCACCTTTAGTATACCTAAATATGTTGCTAAGAATTTTTTGAGTCACTTATTTAGTTATTTAATTCTCCCAAACCCTGAAAAACTATAATTACCCCAATTTTACAGGTATGACATGCATGCGCTCTGCAACATGAGCAGGTGTAAGTTTTGGATGATCAGAATTCGGTGACTCTGTTTTCCTTCTTGTTTGTTGTTTTCTACCTTAATGTCATTCTCTCTCTCTCTCTCTCTCTCTCTCTCTCTCTCTCTCTTTACTGATTTTTATAGCTATAAAAAGTTGGATTTTTTTTTTTTTAATTGAGAAGATGCCTCTACTGATGATACCTGGACTGCTCCTTATCTCACTTCTGGTGGGTTAATAGCTGTTCTGTTTTGTTTCTGCTTTTTTATTTTTTATTATTTTTTTGTGTGGGGAGGGGAGTACTAAGGATTGAACTCCAGAACTTGTGCTTGCCAGACAGACACTTATGCCACTGAGCTACTTTCCCAGCTCCTATTAGTTCTTGACAAACCCCACACACATTCCTTTGACCAGTGTAGCACATAAGCCTCTTCCTCCTAGGAATCCTGCAATGCTGCTGGCTGAAACAGGTTTCTATCTTTCTGTCTTTTAAGTTCTTGATAAATTGCATTCCTTCTTTAAAAAATAATAATAGAAAGGAATATGCTTCCAAATAATATGGGGATCAAAGAAGAAAGCTCAAGAAAATTTTAAAATATTTTTAAATAAAGGAAATGAAAACACAGCTTCTCAGAACTGGTGGGATGCAGAGAAAGCAGAGCTTAGAGAAAAACAAATAGTCTTGCATGTACCAAAAACAAGATCTAGTGACTCATCCAGGCAGCTGACACTGACAAAAGTTCTACAAAACATTGTACATGGTTTGAAGGTAAATACTGAGGGGATTTGACTGACCTTGTCAAATATAAATGTTACGTGTTTTGTCATGTGGGTCTTGCTTTAACTTGGCCCTAACCATTCAGCAGAAAAATTTAACCACAAGGTATAAAAGGTAAAGCCAGATTAGTATGCTGAGCTATAAAAGGCTCAGGTCAGCAGCTTCCAACATTGCCAGCTCTGCTCACACCCCACTACTATTATGGACTATTGGACTATACATACAACTACTTTCCCTTAGTTACTTCAATGAGAGGAAATATTTGTACTAATAGTGTTTAGAAAAGTTATCACGTCTGCATCTTGTACTTGGAACCACTACGATGAAGACAACAACGTGCATTGTATTAATTATTGTTGCTGTCCTACTCACATGTTTTGAAACTGTCTCATTGTTATTTCTTCCTTATTAAACTTAATATAATTTTTAAAAGATCTAAAATCTAAATTTCTACTATACAACTAACACAATGCCTTGTAACACATTGCAACTTGATGGGAATGTGTTAGGGATTGTAAAGCAATACAACTTCTATGGAAATTTCTCAAAAAACTAAGAATTGACACTCCATTTGACCTGCATATACGCATGCAAAAAAAAAAAGAAAAAGAAAGAAAAAAGGAAAGTAAAGAAAAAAATCTAGTCACAAGTGTTGCTCCCTTTGTAAAAACTGACTAAAATGGATCATAAACCTAACTGTAAAATGTAAAACTAGATGATAAGAAAGGAGAAGACACAGGTAACCTTGAGTATAGCAATGACTTCTTAAAACTCCAAGGCTCAGTCTATAAAAGAAGTAAGTGATAACGTGGGCTTCATTAAAATTAAATACTCCTGCTCTGCAAAAGACAAAGTGAAAAGGATAACAAGACAAGCCACTAACTAGAAAAAAAAATTACAAAAGATCCATCCATAAAGGACTGTTGGCCAAAGAGATCCTGTGTCTTGGCTCGTGATTAGGTCTTTGCAGCTGAAAGTTGATGGCTTTCGTGCTACTCGGGAGTTTTGGCTGCAATAGCCAAACTAATTGGGCAAATCTAACAGGGAAAGAAAGAAGGACCAAGAAATAAGAAAGACAAAAAGGAAAGGAGAAAGAACCGAAACAGATCGGCTTCCAAAGCTGCTTCCCGCTACCTGCGCAGGTAGCCACGGGCTGTACAGGGATCCCTTCCCCGGCCTCTGCACCCTCGAGGCTCTGGAGGGGACAGCTTATCTCTCCTCCCCGTCCCTGCCCCTGCCCCTGCCCCAACAAGTCCTATAGGAAATGAGACTTTTTTTTTCTAAAAAAAAAAAGAGAGAGAGAGAGAAACAGACAGATTTTTTCTTTTCAAGAGAAGGAAAGGAAGAAGAGAAGAAAGGAAGAGGGTAAAAGAAACGGGAAAGAAGCAGAAAGGTATCGGTTCACGTGACTGAAGGATGAAAACCACAGAGGTGGAAGGCGCTCCGACGTCACAGCACAGCCCGTCTCTCTCGCCTCCCATAGTTCCCACCTCACACACCTCACTTCTGACTTCACCTGCTGTCACCTCTTTCACACAGCACCACCCTAGCACTTGAAACTCCCATTCCCTGAGTGCAGCAACTCAGGGCAAAATGACTCACTTTCCCAACAGTCATGCAAAGCAGCAGGCATGGCATCAGCACCTAGAGCTCCACACTGAGTCACCGCCTCATCCGGTGCCCTGAACATGCCCTGCTGGTGGCAGACAGCGGCTTTCTCATCCTTCAGGAGAACAAAACCAGCGTAGTGTCCCAACCCACAAAAGTCACAGGGTCATCACCTGCCTTGTAGACGCAGATAATTTCTTTAAAAGAAAAAAATAAAATGAAATAAACAAGTGATGGTGAGAAGATGAACAAAAAGTTAAGACATGCTGGGCATCCTTTTATTACGGAGAAGTTTGTCTGAGTGTTAAAAGGGCATAAATTAAATAATGTGGAGACTCGCTCTGCCCTAGGACAGCCAGCCTATCCCACCGGGACCAGTTTGGGTTACACATGTGGGAGGGGGACAGGAGAAATAGAAAGCATGTATCTCTTTCCTAATTTTACAGTGAACCTAAAAACTTCTCTAAATATTTTTAATTGGTAGGAAAAAAGTAACTCTTAGCTAAATATTATGATACTGTCACACACTCGTTTTTAATAAACCTTTAAAACTCAGGATTAAAAGTTTAAGAAGAAAGTGAGGGGAGATAGCTCAGGGGCAAAAGTGGCCTCCTGGCAAGCGCAAGGTCTTAAGTTCAATTTCCAATACCAGAAGAAAAAAAAAGGAAAATAAATAAAGGGAGTGAATCCATTACAAGCAAGTCTGTTTTCTTCCTTTACTCTTACACCATAACATGCAGCACCAAAAGGGATGTAGAAATAATTAAGATGTATTGTGTATGCTTTGTGTTACATTCCCCAAGATGAACGTAATCATTATAGCCTGAAAACCTGCACCAACAAAAACTTTTTAAAGAGGGGCTGAGGAGATAGCTCAGTAGAATAAACTCTTGCCTGGCAAGCACAAAGTCCTGAGTTCAATCCCTGGTTCTTCAAAAAAAAAGTAAAGTTATAAAAGAAAACAATTAACATAAAAGACTTCAATGGCTTCTCAAGCACCCTGGGGATTTTCAGCCTTCTCAGCAAGCGAGCTTCAGTTCTTCCAAGAGCGTCCTCTAATGCTGACATCGTTTGTCTGGAAAGACTGTTAGTCCTACAGTTTAGAAAGTCGGTGTCCCCCCAGCACACACACACACACACTTTTTTATTATATTTTTTTGAGAAGTAAGATATATTTAATCTGATTTGAACCCTATACATTTGATAGGTATGTCAAACACTACAAGTTACCCCACAAATGTGTACAACTTTTATGCTTTTATGTATAAATTTTTTAAGTGTTTATTCATTTTAATGAAAAAAAGATAAAATAGCAATGAAACAATTTCAATGCAGATTAGTAGGACAGTTACAATAATTAATACATTGCAATACATTGTATATTGTCTTCATAGTAGTTACTCAGAGGACAAGATGCAGACATGATATCTTGTCTAAACAGTATTAGTACAAGCCTTTCTTCTCATTGAACTAAGAGAAAGTAACTGTATAGCTATCCTAATTATCTTGCATATACATACTTTTTTTCACTGCAGAATGATCCTTTATTTATATCCCCTTTTTTATTTTGTTTTTTCAGAGATGGGTGTTCCCTTGCTGTCAGAGAAGCTGTATTTGCAGAAGTCTTACATGGTTCCAGGGTAAATCCTAAGGGGATTTGACTGACCTTATCAGATAGCAAAAGTTACATTTTTAGTTACATAGGTCTTGATTTAATTTGCTCTTAGCCATCCAGCAGAAAAGTTTAACCACAAGGTATAAAAAGTAAAACTATATTAATACACTGAGCTGTAAGAGGCTCAAGTCAACAACTTTGGGCAATTGCCAGTTGTGCTGATAACTCACTACTACGGACTGTTGGACTATCTTGTGTTCTTGTGCTGACTTCAAGTACCTACAGTATTCAGACTGGCATCAAGCATACACTATAGATCCCCGCGGCAAGCCTAGGGTTACCTCCCCTGGCTTCTGACCAGCCCGCTACACACCAGAATTCCTATAACCCCTCCTCTGGTCCGATTAATTTGCTTGAGCCCCTTACAGAACTTAGAGAAATACTTCATTACACTAACTGTGTTATTATAAAGGATATTATAAAGGAAACGGATGAAGAGAGGCACGGGACAAGGTCTGGAGAGGGTGTACAGCTTTCACACGCTCTCCCAATGGTCCACCGGCCAGGAACCAAACACCCACTCCCTGTTTGATTTTGTAATGCTCCCTCATGTGGTTTTAGCCTATCTTTCAGGGTCACGTGGACATCAAACAGACCCAGTTTGTATTTCAGCTTGCCAGCATGATGATTTTAAATAAAAGCATTCATTATTTTAGAGTCCTAGCTGTCTGGTCTATTAAAATGGGTGAATACCATCTTCCCCGCAGGACATTTGGGGAAAACAGATAATCAAATAACTAACGTAAGGAAAAATGCTGAGCACGAGAATTAGAACCAGAGAGGGTACTCGGGAAGCATCAGCTCCTGTGCCTGTCTGTAATCAAAATGTGCTGAGGTGTTCCCTGAGCTTTAGGCGATGGTAGAAGAAGCCCCTGTGCTCCACGTCCAGCTTCTAGCTTCCATTTGACCTTCCTGCCTTATCTGGAGTCCAATTAAGAATCAAAGATCAATTCCCTCGTCCCTACCCCTCATCTAATGATTTATCCATTCACTTATTTACATATCATGTCCCAGTGGAAAGCCAAGTAGTAGACCAGGGGCGAAGTGGCAAATGAGAGGTGTGGCCTCCGCCTCTAGGAAGACCTACTCCTTTGGATCCCATGTTATTTCCCGCCCTGATTACCTGACTTCAGGATTTCTGTGACTTAAGAAGCAGCCACCTGCCTGAAGCCACTGCCCACAGACCTCGCTGCCTGTCCTGTCAGCCTCTCAGCTTAGCCCCATTAGATGGTTCTCTAAGGGTGTGTTGCCTTGATCTTGATGACAAGGACAGCTGGCTGCCACACGCGGCAGCTGGGTGCTACCCACTTGCTCCGGGGCAGGCCTGACAGCAGTACCACGTGCAGAAGGCCTTGTGCCTCTAGAAATTTCTAGTGGAGAGGCCTGGCAGGATGGCTCAGTGGTCTAAAGCGCCTGCTTAGGAAAGCTTGGGCGGCTGCAGGGACCACGGTTCGATCCCCGGCACCACATGCTGTGCCAGCCCTGCCCTCACGGCAGGCTGAGCCGGCCATAAAAATAAATAAACAAACAAAAGTTCTGAAACAAGAAAAAAATTAAATAAACAAATAAATAAATAAATAAATTCTAGTGGCTCCCAGGGAACCTAGTAATGCAACTTATGTATTAATATTCATAGCCAGAAGAGCGCTTTCCTTTTATCTTCCGCAACGGTGTTCTTAGACCACACAAGGAGAGACTGGGAGATAGCTCAGTGACATGGCACCAGCCTGGCAAGCACTAGGTCCTGAGGTCTACATCCAGTTCCAAGAAATAATAAAAGAAAAGTTTAAAAAATTAGAAACTAAAAATCTAAGGCCGGGCGTGGTGGCTCACGCCTGTAATCCCAGCACTTGGGAGGCTGAGGCAGGAGGATCAGTCTGAGTTCGAGACCAGCCTGGGCTACAAAAGTGAGCTCAAGGCCAGCCTGAACTGCATAGTGAGACCCTGTCTCAAAAAGACAAAAATAAATAAATAAATAAATAAAAATAAAAAAAATAAAAATCTAAATAAATAAGAATCCCCAAAAGACTTTAACAGCTAAGTACATCTATTTTGTTTTCATTACTAACTAAAACATTAAAATAATAAGTATGTATACCTTTCCATGTCTGGACCTGTGGTTCAGTTTTCTATAAAAGATTTTAAACATCAAATATCAAAGCTGCTCTTAATAGTTAACACTTTGAAAATGAGAGTAAATATACAATCAATATATTTTAATCTTTAATATTCTATATTGGAAGCAGCACACATCTGAAAGAGCAGAACGACAGTCATTCCAAGTGTGTTTTTACTGTTACACATTGCTATCCTCAGTGTCAAAAACATCTCGGAGGTTCCTAGGACCATTATCTAACTCATCCTGTGTATATAAGTGCGTGGCTTTGCCCTGCCATGCTTCCTATCTCTTCTGCTTGCAGTCACTTCATTGTTCAACCCTTAAGTCTTTGATTTCCATTCAGCTGTGTTATGCCTCTCCATTTTTATTTCTTCTTTTTAGATCTTACACTAGGGAGACTATACGATACTTACACATGTAGGTCTGGTTTATTTCACTTATGAGTAATGTTCAAGATACATCCATTTATATGTGAAGTCTTCTAGTTTATCCTTCTTTATAGCTGAGTAATATTCCATTGTATAAAAGTACTGCATCTTTTTCAACCATTCTTCAGATGATGGGCATTTTGGTTGTTTCCAAGATTTGGCTATTACAAACTGGGCTGCTATAAATATAGGTGCACAGATATCACTATGGTGTAATGTTTTTAGTTCTTCTGGGAAATTCCCAGTAGGGGCATAGCTGGATTTAATGGGATTTCCAGTTCTAGTTTTTTAAGGAGTCTCTACATTGCACTCCATAATGGTTGCACCAGTCTGCATTCCCACCAGCAATGGAGAAAGGTACTGCTATACTCTTTCTCAAGTAAATGATTGGTTTACAAGAAAACAAAAAAGGGTATTAAATGAGAGTAAGAGACTAGAAAAATGCCATAGGATTGACTGGCTACAATTTTGCATATACTTAGATTTCTAAATATGTAAAAAATGTGTAACTGCTTTTATCACATTCTACAGAGAGTTGTTAGAATATTAAAGATTGATAGAAAATACCAATCCCAAGTTAAGTCTAAGATGTCTGATACTCGGAAAGACAGTGATGTTATGCTGAAGTACCTATTTTATAGAGTAATAGTATCACTAAGCTTTTCTTCTGGCAGGTTAAGAATATAAGTTTACATACCAAAAATTGGAGAAAAAGGAGGGCTATGAGGATAGCCAATATTTTGGCCCTAGCCCCTTAAGGTCTGTGAGGACTCAGGACATAAGAGAACCTGTGCTGTAACAGCCTATAACTCAGTGTTTTCCCAAATTTTCTGTTCAGGGAGATTATGAAACTACAGAGGAAAGTGACTGAAGATACATAGTGTGCTAAAGGAGAGTCACTTAGAGAGAAAACATTCTCTCAGGCTTTCACAGAGAGCAAACTGGTCAAGCAATGGCTGTGACTCATCCAGACGACTGACACTGACCACAGTTCTACAAAACACTGTACATGGTTCCAAAGTAAATCCTGAGGGGATTTGACTGACCTTGAGAGATACAAAAGTTGCATGTTTTGCTATATAGGCCATGCTTAAACTTGCCTTTAACCACCCAGCAGAAAAGTTTAACCATAAGACATAAAACATAAAGCTAGATTAGAATGTTGAGCTATAAAAGGCTTAAATCAACAGCTTCTAACATTGCCAGTTTTACCAATAACTCACTGCGATTATCAGACATTGGATTATATATACAGCTACTTTCTCTTAGTTCAATGAGAAGCAATTTGGTTACACCAATAATGATTTGAAAAATTATAACACCTACATCCTGGGCTCTGTATAACTAGTAGGAGGACAACAATATGCATTGTATCAAATATTGAAATGCACTACTAATGTGTTTTGAAACTGTCACTTCATTATACATTGTTATTTCTTATTAAAAGTAATAAAAATTGAGAAAAAATAAATAAATAATATTTTATAAATCTATAATGTAATACAGATGAACAGATGTGATGTTCAGAATTTTCAGTAAATAGGATAGCTTGAATAATTGTACTGCTGATTTCTGCTGGTCTTTTGAAAGGTGCAGTTAATATTTAAATTTTCTCTCTTCTCTTGTTTCAGAACTTTTGTTTGTTTATTTATTTATTTTTATGGCCGACTCAGCCTGCCCTGAGGGCAGGGCTGACGCAGCATGTGGTTCCGGGGGTCAAACCCGCGGTCCCTGCAGCCACCTGCAGGCACTTTAGGCCACTGAGCCATCCTTCCGGGCCCTCTTTCTTCTCTTACTTTTAATGTTTTGGTCAATTTTGTATGCCTCCATCTGGTAATCTGAACAACTAATTTGAAGACAACAATATGCAATATAACCACCATTGTTGAATTCCTATAATTGTGTTTAGTGAAATTTTGTATCGTTCCTAGTGTTGTTTTTTTTTTTTGACACTTTCTATTCTCTTTTAAAAAGTAAAAATAAATAAGATAAATTGTTTTGATGATATTTTTCTTTCCTATTCCTTTTTAGGTTAATGACCTCCCCCTTCTCCTGAGCATACAGCTGTAATGTTCTTTGCATAAAAATTCATTTTACCAAAATTCATTCTACCTTCATAGGTTTCCATGTTCAAATAATCGCTGACTGTCACATAGAACATACACATCTATGCCCTCACATACACATGCGTAGCAGCGTGATGTATATCACCCTGTATCTTGCTCTTCCATACCAACACCAATATATCCACTGTTATATCTTAAATTGATTCTTTTTGTTGTTTGTAGAATATTCTGCTTTCTACACTCTATTCATCTAGTTTATCTATACTTAGAACCTTACCATCTTTGTCTGATGTTGAGGCGCCAACTTTTTCACCTCCTTAAGTTGTAAAGAAATGAGAACTAAGGTGGGAAAGTAGATAAAAATGAGTTTGGTTTTTATTTGTACCATGACAGATATGGCTGATGTGAGTGACACAGGTAACCATGATAAACATTCTACTCCTCATCTTACAAGGAGGCTTACCTGGTCATGGATGCCATCATCCCTACTGCCAAAGCAGGACTGTGTTCCTCTCAGCATTGAGCCAGCCAACCCCATGATGTCTCTGATCAACAGGCCGCCTCCAAACCAGAACACCCTAGATGAGGAAGAACGGGGAGAAGGCAGGGCAGGCAGAACCAATTGAGTTTAACTCCTCCTCCCAAGGAATTCAAGGTAGAATGTAATTCTGCCAATTCATACATGGGAATGCAAGAAGAATGGGAAAGAAATCCGCCTTTCTGTAGCTTCAAACGACCTCCCCTCCAATATAGAAGACCTCCAACCCACAAGCAAGAGTTGTGTCTCCCAGGCGCACTTGCGTGGTAAAGATATTAGAGTACATGTTGTTGTCTGATAATACCCGTCAGCTAGATTCCGTGGGGGTTTTTATGGTTAGTTTGTTTTGATACTGACAGTTGAACCCATGGTCTTACATATAATGCATGCACTGCCACCAAAGCACGCACCTCAGCCCCAATTACTCTTTTATTAGTTTTTAGGGACATTTTTTTTCTTCCACATAAATATCCATATTATTTAATTGTCTCACACCTCCTTCCCCTAATTAGAGACTGAAAATTGCAGATTTGAAGGTTGCATTGAGCTTCTTCCCAAAATAAAGTAATATTTTATAATAGCAATGCTGTATCTATTTCCTTTGATCTTATTCCACATCTGCTACTAATATCTGTTTATGTGCTTTTTAAGAAAATTGCTTTCAACTATTTGACAGCTTTTATGTCAAATTCTGACGAGATTTGTTCTCTCATTTTTTTTCTAGAATTTTACTACTATATTACTGCATTTTACATTGGTTCTATTACATTCTACCTTCAAATTTTTAAGAAAAGTGTCATGTGCAAAACTGTGGTAACAAGTTTGACAATGACAAATGTGAATAAATTTCTGGCAGAATAGAAATGATAAAAATGTTGCTCACTCCCAAAAAGAATGGAAAATTTCCATCACCAGTTGAAAACTGAAGATCTGCAGTATGGTGAAACTTAGTAACTGGAAGTGAAACTTCATGAGCTCAAATCACTTCCTTCAGATGGAAGCTCAGCAGCCCATTTTAAATTTACATTTTAAATTACACAACTTTAAAGAAAGACAAAGGTGCCTTGAGAATCTGTCAGCATGGTTTCAAACTGGAGTGAAAGATTAACACTAAGCCATCATATTGCACAAGCTGAGTAATGCTCACAGTACCAGGAAATTGGTGTTGGCCTGATCCATCAGAGAGAAAGCCTCACCTGACTCACGCATTTACTGTGCTCATGAGGGAGAATAGAGGGTGTATTTTCTCTACCTTCCATCTCTCTATAAATGGGCTTTCCAGAAAAAAGGCTATTCGTACATTGTAGTTGTATCAGTCTTGCCCTCGAGGTCATAAATTCATGCTTCAGGATTCTCCTTTAAAAAGCCTATCTATAGTTGAGACTAAATGCATGTATAAGAATCTTGAAAGTTCTGAAAAAGGTAAATCAATTGACATTATGTTCAAATAAGTTAATATAGAAAAGTTTTATAGACTGACCAACATTTTGCAATAAGACAAATTTATTAAAACTTCAGATAGGTAAGAGACTACACTCATTTCAGTCTCGATGGATAGAACATTGTATTTTCAGATGAAGGCCAATTTGACATATCCAGAATTGCAGAAAAATGTCCAAACTGCAAGTACTAAGTAGTAGGTGAATCTCAGGCAGATCTACATGAGGTGAAAGTATTATTCTGTCCCACCAAAAACTGTTTGCAAGAAATATACTTAAAATTTCTATACCCTGCAATTAATCTTCTCAAAGATTTCAGCTTCTAGTTAGAATACCAATATTAAATTGCAAGGTACAAAAAGTTGTTCAAGTTCTACAGGTTTGGCAAACTTGCTGGAAACTTGGTAATCTCAGAAGTATTGATGTATGCCATCTCACTAAGTGAAAGGCAATAATCTATGAGTCTTGGGTGGAAAAATGCACTGACCCTGAGGAATGAGGGGTGGCAGCTGCTTGTCATTAGAAGCATGTTCTGCTCGCTCTGCTGGAGCAGGAGGTCATCAGCCACAGTGAAGTGGAGGCCACGGAGACCATTTCCCAGTGTTTGTGCTGCTCTCAGTTCCAAGCTTCTCAGACTTCAACTGTGCCCAGGAGGAAAACCCTGGCACTGCTGAATGCAGGAATGACAGCCACATCTTCTGGGCCATGGGGGATGAAACCAGCAGAACATTCCTCATGGCATTTCTGCCTAGGAGTGGAGTGATGGGTTGAGATTTAACCCACAGCAATTATTTTTCTAAATTTCTCTCCCCAAGACTTACCAATAATAATACTAGTACAATCCAATGACTACAAAAACAGAAGTCAAAGCTCCAAGGATACTTAAAAATACTTGAGGACTTCAATTAATGTATAGCTTATCATCAAATACAAGATTTTAAATATGCAAAGTTTAAATAAAACAAGTGGAGGCCCAGCCAAATATCTCAGTGAATTAAGCCACCTGCAAACAGGCACAGGGGCCAGGGGTTGGATCCCCAGACCTGCTGAGCTGGCCTCACCCCTAGGGCACCCTGAGACAGCAATTGAGACTGGGTGTGGTGGTGTGCACCTATAATCCCAGGTCTTGGGAGGCTGTAAACAGGGAGACCACTATGAATTTGATCTAGCAGTGAGACCCTGAACATCCAGTAGACCCTTCCCTAAAATACAAAATATAAAATAAGTGGAGAATGCAATACTTTAATGTTGACTTTGCTTATATGGCTCTTTTATCTTTTCATATGATATCACTGAATCACTTGTGATGACAGAAAGGCTAAGATAGGGCTCGGGGTAGGAGGGGTACCAGGTCTCTTGGATGTGACTGAGATCCACAACTAATTAAGTTCTAGATTTAGGGATGTGTGTGTGTGCACATGCATGGGTTATATCACCACATCTAGCTAAATTGACATGTTCAGATAGTGTTTTAATTTCCTGCAGCCAGATAAATTATAAGACTTTACAAGGCATTTAGATTTCTTTTCTTTTCTTTTCTTTTCTTTTCTTTTTTTTTTTTTTTTTTTTTTTTTTTTTTTTTTTTTTTTTTTTTTTTTTTTTTTTTTTTTTTTTTTTTTTTTTTTTTTTTTTTTTTTTTTTTTTTTTTTTTTTTTTTTGAGATAGGGTCTCACTGTGTAGCCCAGGCTGACCTCAAACTCACAGCCATCTACCTGCCTCAACCTCACAAATGCTGAGATGATATACCACCATACCTGGCTTAAATTTCTTAATGGAGCACCTCAGAATCCTCTCCAGCCAAACCTGAGCCCCAGTATGTGTGTGGAACCTTCAGCCTGCTCACTGTGCCCCAGAACCCTCTTCATCCAGATCCCAGTCTTGTGTGTGGGAACTTCCGCACACACATGGGGACCTCCTCCATCAGGCAGGCCTCATGTGGGGAACCCTGCAGCACAACTTGCTGCAGAGAGGCTGGGGGCCAGACCCACTGAACTAATACAGAAGCTGAACATCTTATCAGAGTGCTACAGTGGGTTCACTTCCAAGGGCTGCAGCAGGAAGAAGCTGAGCACAGCAGTCAGACCCAGCTAAGTGCATCTGGATGAGTTCAAAGTTGGAGGATCCAGACACAGTAGGCTGAGACACTTTTCTAGTCCCAGATTTATGAGAGCATCCTCTTTCTTTCTCTGTTGATTGAGAGAGGGGGGCAATAGGTAACTGAAGAAAACCAGTCTATCTGGAAGGCACCATGTACATCAAGGAGAGGTAATTAAACAGAACTTAGGGGAACTAATTTAAATACAAATTCCCAATTTAATGTTTGTTGTTATCATCTAAAATACAAACCATTAGCTATAAAATCTTGTCAATTACTAAATATCACTACACATCATTAATGTTCCTAATTGTAGTTCTATAAATACAAAGCTGTAACTGCCTTAACCACATAATCTTGTTTGGATACAAATTTTGGTAGATTCTCAGGTAATAACTGCACCAAAGCTCTACACCAAGGTCAGAGAACAAAAGGTCAGTGCTATACAAAATGACAAAGAGATAAAGCAAAAAGCAGACTCAGGCCCCAAGCCCACACAGAACCAATGCAGGAGACACAGCATAAAAGAACTTAGAAATCACACACCTGAAATCTCTAAATAAATAACATTTGAAGTAAAGAAGAAAACTGTAGAAAAGTAGTTTCTGAGGAGAAATCAGACTAGAAATATTCTCTGAAGTAAAAAAAGAAATGAGAATTATACTGAAAAAATTACTAAGTACTTTTAAACAGAAGGACTAAATCTCCTGGAAGAAAAAATAGGAGGAAATTTGGAAGACAAAAATGTGCTTACCATACAAAAAGGGTAGGCAACCAGTTCATGAACAAAAACCAAACTGCATGGTTAATACTTGAAAGAACTAACTGGGACCTCCTCGTATTGAAAAGTTCTTACACATCAAAAGAAATTACCAACAGAATGACAAGATAATCCACAAATTTGGAAAAAAACTTAACTAATAAGCACTCAGAAAAAGGTCTTTTCTCTACAATTTATAAAGAACTAAAAAATAGTAGGGCCCCAAAATTTAAAGACCCAATCCAAAGACAAGCATCTGGGATGAACACACATTTCTCAGAGGAAGAAATACTAGAACCTAATAAATACATGAAAAAATTCTCCACATCAGTAACTATCTGTGAACTACAAACTAAAACAACACTGAGATACCATGTCACCCCAGAAAGAATGGCTATCATAAAGAAGTCAACCAACAACAAATGTTGGAGAGGCTGTGAGGAAAAAGGAACACTTCTCCACTGCTGGTGGGAATGTAGACTGGTGCAACCACTATGGAAATCACAGTGGAGACTCCTTAAAACACTAGGACTGGAAGACCAGCCAAATAGTTCAGCAGATTAAAGTGCCTACAAGCAGGTGCAGGGGCCAGGAGTTCAATTCCTGGGCCTGCTGTGTTGGTCCCACCCCTGTAATCCCATCTCTTAGAAGACTGTAAACAGGAGGATCACTATGAGTCTGATCTAGTAATAGGACCCTGAATATACTGTTGGCCCTTCCCTAAAATACCAAAAGTAAAAAAAAATAAAATAAAAATAACTAGGACTGGTAATCCTATTCAATTCAGTTACCCCACTATTGGAAATTTTCCCAAAAGGACTGAAAATATATCAGAGTGATATGTGTTTATAGCAGCACCATTTGTCTTAGCCAAATCTTAGAAACAACCAAAATGCCCATCACCTGAGGAATGGGTGAAAAAGATGTGATGTTTTTATACAGTGGAGTATTACTCAGGTATAAAGAACAATAAACTGAAAGCCTTAATATATAAGTGGATGCAACTTAAAGTTATACTCATAAGTGAAATAAACCAGACCTACATATGTAAATATCATATAGGCTCCCTAGTGTAAGAACTCAAAAGAAGAAATAAAAATTGAAAGATATTACACAATTAAATAGAAAGTGAGAACTTAAAGATTAAACATCAAAGAGAGGGCAAGAAGAAAAGTTAGGAAACATGGCAGGGACAAAACCGTACATTTATATGCACAAGATGGTTGAGACAATGGTCCTAAAAATCTCTGTCTGGTTTTTGAAGCTAGCAGTTAATTGATGAATTCTCACCCTGATTATATATAATGGTATCTGTCAACTAAGCAACTACACGGAGGACAGCAGTGTGTAATACTAAAACCATGCTTGGAATACCTATCACTGTGGTCTTCTAAATGCATACTGCTTCTAAAGTCATATCAATTATTGCTATGCTCTCTCATGTAAATGTTTGTTGAAAAAAAAAGTAATAAAAGAAAACAAGAGATGAGAAAAAAATGACATAAGATTTTCCTGCCACAATGCTGTATATGAGTAGATTTCTAAATTTCTAGGCAAAAAGTATAATTTTTTATACATTCTATAGGGATTTAAAGTTTACAATATCAATGTTTGTTGGAAAATACCTCTTCCATGTTATGCCTATGGCATTTGATATTCAGACAGATGGCGATTATAGGGAAATTCACATGAGAGAGAGCATAGCAATAATTGATACGATGTTAGAGGCAATATGTATTTAGAAGACCACAGTGATAGGTATTCCAAGCATGGTTTTAGTATCGCACATTGCTATCTTCATTAAGTTTCTCTTCTGAATGGTTAACAACTTAAGTTTGCAGACCAAAAAATTAAGAGAAAAAGAAGGGCCACAAGGGCAGCCAATATTTTGGCTCTAGTCCTTCAGTGAGGACTCAGTACATAAGAGAACCTGTACTGTAACACCCTATAACTCAGTGGTGTGTCAAATTGTCTGTTCAAGGAGGTTATGGAGCCACCGAGGAAAGCAATCAGTGATGTTTAGTGTGTCTATGGAGAGTCGCCTAGAGCAAAAACATTCTCTCAGGCTTTCACAAAGAGCAAACTGATCAAGTAATGTCCGTGACCCATCCAGATGGCTGACCTGACAAAAGATCTGCAAACCGCTGTGCATGGTGTTAGGGTAAATCCTGAGGGGATTTGACTGGCCTTGTAAGATACAAAAGTTACATCTTTTTGTTATATAGGTCTTAGTTTATCTTGGTCTTAACCATTCAGCAGAAAAGTATAACCACAAGGTATAAAAAGTAAAGCCATAATAATATTAATAGTAAAGCCATTTTAGGTGCTTGAGCTGTAAAAGTCTCAAGTCAACAATTTCTGATATTGCTAGTTCTGTGGACAACCCACTACTATTATGGACTATTGGACTATATTGGGTTACTTTGCTGAATTCACAGACCTACAATATTTGAATGGCAGTGGAACACCCATCTCCAACAAAACGAAACAGAAAGGTGTGTGTGTGTGTGTGTGTGTGTGTGTGTGTGTGTGTGTGTGTGGTGTGTTAGGATAGATATACAGTTACTTTCTTTTAGTTCAATAAGAAAAAAAAGGTTTGTATTAATAGTGTTTAGACAAGATATGAGATTTGCATCTTGTACTCTGAACAACTACTAGGAAGACAGCAATATGCAAAGTACTATTGTAATTGTCCTACTAATCTGTTTTGAAACTGTCTTATTGCTATTTTTTCTCATTAACATTAAAAAATGAAAAAAGAAAAATAAAATAGAACCAAAACAATAAAATAAATTTCTTAATGGAGTTAAAATATATTTTTTATAAGACTTATTGTTTCAGGGGCTGGAGAAATAGCTCCATGACACAAGTGCCTGTCTGGCAAATGTAAGGTCTTGAGTTTGAGCACCAGTCCCGCAAAAAAAAAAAAAAAAAGACTTATTGTTTCATAAAAGATACAGAAAAGAACTACTAGTAGTAAACTTGGAAAGGATTGACAGGGTGAGAGAACAGTCGTGCTCTTACATTCCCTGTGAATTGGCACTACAGTCTTATGAGTGACAAGCTATTAATATTTTAAATAATGTGTGCCCTTTGGTCCATAATCTGTGCTCCACAGTTTATGAATATTTATTCTCACTTATTTATGCATTCTGCAAAATCTCCAGAATACTCTAATAAATTGCTAAACATGACATGTACTTCACAGAGCTCAAAGTTGAGCAATAGAGAGAACCACTCTATAGAAGCAAATAATAAATTATGCCGTACTACACAAGAAGCAAATCAGGATAAATTATGAAAATAATAAGAATGAGGGTAAGAGTGCCCAAGTGTCAGGAGCAAGAAGGAAAGATCTCTAAGAGAAGTAGGGACAGCTCTTACCTGACGGATGAGAAGAAGTCTGTGAGCATAGAGAGGAGCACAATGATCACGTGAAGCAGGGTTTTGAGAAAACAAGCCAAGTAGGCACAAAAGACAGAGATTCTGTGGTGGAGCCGGAGAGGGAAGAGGGAACGGAGCCGGCAGCTCTCAGAATCCGCAAGCAGCGTTGATGGTGTTCCAAGGATACTGAAAGTGCTGGTCTTTTAAACCTAGCACCCATGGTACCAAGTGAGAGCAACTGGCAAGAGGCAAGGAGGGTGCGAGGGCAAAGGCCCGGGCGCGCTGCCTCAGCTGTGCAGTAGCTGGTAGAGACCTGGCTATCAGGAAGCTCCCGGAAGGGAGGAATTGTGAGGCTTCAAACTGCATTTCTAAGTAAAGCCAGTGTTGTCAGTTTTGTCCTCAGCAAAGCACATAAGCCAAAGAAAGGCTTTCTCCTAAAAGGCGTGCTTTATTAAAATGAGCTCAAGGGTGGCAAGACAGCTCAGCGGTCCAAAGTGCCTGCTTGGCTTAGGCAACTGCAGGGACCGCGGTTCAATCTCCGGCATCACATGCTGCGCCAGCCCCACCCCCAGAGCACGCTGAGCCGGCCATAACATAAACAAACAAACAAACAAACAAATAAATAAATAAATAAATAAATAAATAAATAAAGTTTTAAAATGAGCTCAAGGTTCTCTTGGAAAATTCCTCATTCACACTTTGTCTTATTTGTACTGTCCTCCCACCAGCAAGCTGTTACCAGTCAGGCTAAAGCAGAGCAGAAAGGAGGTTGCTGATGGTCTACGGCATCAGTAAAAAGTTATAAAAGCTAGAAATACCCCTACTTACCTTCCTGAAGTCTGGGCTTGGATAGGTGTGTGGTAAAAATCATGCAAGTCTATTTATGGAAAACAACTCCAGGAATTGCAGAAACTGGCTGGTGTTACATACCACCTAGGAGCAAATTATGCCAACAGTTCCATTTCCACTAAGTATCAAAACTGCTACTGTTCTCTACAAACACACAGTGATGTCTCCTAATATCTACATGCTTCAGGTGATGATCCTAGTGGAAGAAATGTATGGGTTCCAGTATCCTAAATAGCAAGGTAACAATAGGCACTATCTTCACAGGCCATTTCAAGATGGATTTAGAATTTTGTTAAGGCCTAACTTGTGGAACTGACAGGGACTCAGTTAGAGGGGTTATGGACATTCAAGCACAATTAAATATCAAAAAGTAGTATTGTGTGACACAAAGATTTATGACACACACTTTTCCAGTCAAAACAAACCAAAGCCAGTGGAGGCTTGCTAGGGAAGCCAAAGTTTAATTAGCATTCAGCTTTCTCTACTTGATGGACACAAGAACTGATAAAGATAATGAGCATGAGAAGCATGTGGAAACCTCAGAAGATGCTGCGCATCTGGGCAAATAATCGCTCTCACTGCTTCACTTCTGCCACAGGCTCGATTTCCAACCAAAGGACAATGGTCTCTCTAGCCTTTTTAACCTGTGTCTATTGTGCCTACTTCCAATGTTTTTTTTGTTTTGTTTTGTTTTGTTGAGATAGGGTCTTGCTATGAAGTTCAGGCTCGCCTTGAGCTCACTTTTAGCCCAGGCTGGTCTCAAACTTGCACTGATTATAAGTGCTGGGATTATAAGCATGCACCCCCACACCTGGTTCTAATGCTATTTTGAATGTAGTGCATTAACTGAAATGCAGTGTAACGATTCAACAAAGCTCCCTTTCAATGATTATTATTCTTATGAGTCTCATTTTTATTTCAGTCCCCTGGGTAAGAGCCAGTTTCAATTTGGATGTAGGTTTCTGTATTAGTCAGCTTTCCATTGCTATGATAAAATAATTGAGAAACTTAAGAAGGAAAGGTTTGCTTTGGCTCAGTTTCAGAGAGTTTGGTCTATCATCACTTGGACCTATCATTAGGCCTGCTGTTAGGCAGGACATCACCCTAGGACAAGATAGAGTCCCTGAGAGCCATCCTCAAAACTTAATCCTTCAACTGAGTCTCCTTTCCTATGGCTCTCACCTCCTCCTCATCACCCTGCAGTTATGACCCATCAATGGGCTCATCCATGACTGAAGTAGATCATTTATGATTCAGTCGCTTCTCAAAACCCACTAAGGACCGACGTGAGAGTTTTGGGAGCACATGGAATATCTAAGCCACAACAGTTTCCAAAGCCACTGTTCAGAGAGTAATAGCCTGACTATCTGACCAAAACACACTAGAAACCCTCCCTTGCTTTCTTTTCCTAATGCAAATGAAAGAGTACAAAAAAGTACTGCTTAGCTCAAAAGATACCATGCAAATGTATTCTCCAGCAGGAGAGATCACAAGACTAACTTCCTATTACTACATGAATGTGGTCTTAACCCCAGGGTAATTTATCACCTTTCTGAGGTTCTTGTCTTCCAGGGAAGAGGACATATTAGCTGAAAGCACTGTCAAGTATACATGGAAAAAAGATCAGAGAGCTCTATGTACCTATGGATTGCACAATGAACCCTGTCACGGCTTAACCTGCATCAGGTCAAGCGTACTATATTACCCCTCTATACAGGGTGTCCACATTCTTTATGCAGCACCCCACCAAGAACCTTTAGATGTTATTGCAAAATACAAAAGTGAAATACCAGTAGAGTCTTTTATCTGTGTTCAGGTAAGGAAATGGAATGATAATTACCATTTTCAACCTCTAAATAATTAAATTTGTCAACAAACTGGAATGTTTGGAAGGGTAAATCAGAACAAACCAAGCCACATCTAGAATTGAATCCATAACACAACTTCACAGCTATGACTACAATTACCATCATTCACTGCTATCATTTTTATATCCCTTTTGTCTCATCAGCACATCAGTTCTAAAGAACCGAAACATTGTATCATGGGAAAGATTTAGTTATTTAGTTAGTGAGTTAGTTAGTTAGTTAGTCCCTGTCACAACATTCAATGTTTTTCTTCAAAGCTTGCTTTCCTTCCAGTGTTTGTATTTTTTTAATTTTTTTTTTGGGGGGGGGGACTTGGATTTGAACACGCGAACTTGCCCTTGCCAGGCAGGCACTTGTGCCACAGAGCTATCTCCCCAGACCCCCTTCCAATGTTTTTAAGGTAGTTTTTGTGTTTATACTTATAAAACAAAGTCATTATAATCAACAGAAATAAAAGTAGAAAATATATAAAGATGCAATAAAGAAAATGAACAAAGTACATCCACAGTCCTACTCAACTGTGCTCAACTCCCCTAAGTGGCCATCCACAACAGTATAAATGGATGCGACTGTGTTCTGATAACACGTACTCATTTAAAAAAAAAAAAAAAAACTTTCTTTCAAAAGCAAGAGTTTAGGAGGCTGGGGCTGCAGCTCAGTGGCATAAGCACATGCCTGGTGAGTACAAGGTCCCAACCTCAACTCCCATACTGCCAAAAAAAAAAAAGCAAGAATTGTCTAGTGGTAATACGACAGTTGTACAATGTTAATATGCTTAGTGTCATTGAGCTGTACGCTTAAACCTAACCAAATAATAGAGTTTATATTATGTACATCTCATCACTTCTCAGTCTTTTGGCTAAGATGACTGCTTATATCACATTGTATGGAAAGTTATTAGAATATCAATGATGGTCAGAAAATATCATTTACAAGCTAAGTCAAAGATATTTGATACTCAGAAAGCCAGTGATGATAAGCCCAGTACCTATGTTATAGAATAATAGTATCACAAAGATTTTCTGCTGGAGGGTTGAGAATGTAAGTTAACAGACCGACAATTGGA
>PVJA010035134.1:0-22085 GCA_004027025.1 Myocastor coypus
AAAAAAGAAGACAGGCTAAAAACTATAAAATATTGATGAAATAAATAAAAAAGGCCCAGATAAATAGAAAGACAGCCACTATCTTGTGTTGGATGACTTAGTACTGTTAAAATGTTCATACTACCAAAATGATCTGCAGACTCAATGCCATCCCTATCAAATTCTCAATGGTACTCTTTACAAGAATAGAAAAAAACAATACTAAAATTCACATGACATTACAAAAGATCCCAACTAGTCAAAACAATTGTTATGGTGTGTGTATCGGTGTCCCCCCAAAGCCTCATGCAGTCATAGGGTGGCTTCTGGAATTTGTGATTGGTTATTGTGGGTGTGGGTGCTGCACCTCCCCTGGGGCAGGTGATTTGCACTTGAGTGTAAGGAGAAACAGAAGTTAGCTGCCTGAGCTACCTCTCCCTGCACTCTTGCTCTTAGCTGCCATCATGAAAGTTGCCCTCTGCCATGTGCCACTCTGCCTTGGAGCCAGCTGAATACGGACTGAAACCTCCAGTGACCGTGAGCTCAATAAACCTTTCCTTCCTCCATTTTGGGTGTCAGGTATTTGTTCCAGCAACAAAAGAAAAGTAACTTAAGACAACAATCTTGAGAAAAAACACAAAACTGGAAGCACCACACTTTCTGGTTACAAAATACATTTCTAAGTTGTGGTGACCAAAACAGTATGACATTAATGGGTATAATTATAAACAGGAAAATCAATGGAACAGAATAAAAGTCCTGGAAGTAAACCCACATAGGAGCGGTCAAATCGCCTTCTGCCAGAGTGCCCAGAGCCACAACAGGGGCAAGGCAGTATTTTCAATAAAGGGTGTCATGGAAACTGGATATCAAGATGCAAAGGAATCATACTGGGTCCTTATTTCGCACCACGTGATAAGTCAACTCAAAATGGATTAAAGGCTTGCGCATAAGACTTGAAACTCGAAAACCCCTAGAGAAAAACACAAGGGGAAATCTCTGCACCCCTAGTGTTGGCAACAATATTTGGGAGATAACATCAAAGCAAAGCACAGACACATCAGATTGAACTAAAAAGCTTTCCCATAGTAAAAGAAACAATGAACCAAGTGAAAAAAGCAAGCTAGAGGATGAGAGAAAATATTTGCAAATCTGGAGTCAGGGAGATAGCTCAGTAGAGTAAACACTTGCCTGGCAAGTGCAAGGTCCTGAGCTCAACCCCTGATACAAAAAAAAAAAAAAAGAAAGAGAGATGGGGGGAGAGAGAGAAAAGAAAGAATCTGAAAAAAGCATTAAGTGGCCAACAGTGCATAGACTTATATCGAATGCCACTAATCATTCTGGAAATGTAAATTAAAACCACACTGAGACATTCACTTCACACCTGTTAGAATGGCTATTATCAAAAAAGGCAAAATATAACCATCATTGATGAGGAGATGGGAAAAGGGAGAGGTCTATAAAACCTAACATTACAACTAGCACATTCTATAGCAATAGCACATCCATGTCTATGTCTAAAGGAAATAAAATCTGGATCTCAAAGAGCCGCATGCAGCCAGGCTCACTGGGGCGTTCTCCGCAATATCCCGACATGGAAAAAGTCACACTGTCCTCCAGTGGGTGAGCAGGGGGAATGCTCACCCATACAATGGCTCACTCGGCCTTCAAGGGAAGCAAATGCTGCACTTGTGGTGACGTGGGTGAGCCTGGAGGGCGCCATGCAAAGTGAAGGCCTCCAACAGAAACAAAAATGCTCTGCAGGGCCAGTGATACAGTTCAGTGGCACAGCACCTGCCTGGCAAGCACAAGGTCCTGAGTTCAATTCCTAGTACCAAAAAAGGTCTTCTAAATATGGACCGTGTCTAATGTCTTATCAATTATTATTATACTCTCTTTAAAATGAATTTTTAAGTAAAAAAAAATTAAGATTTCTGAAAAGCAAGTGGTAATATTCAAGTATTTATCCAATCTTGCCAAATTATATTTGTTAATCTGAGCAACAGATTTGATGATAAAAATAGATAATATAACAGCCATTATTAATTAGCTATTCTTGTTTTGAAAGTTTTAAAAAAGAAAAAGGTTTGGAACATATGTATTGTATGTTAACCTGTTTTTGTCTTTGTCTCTGTTATTTGTTTTTGCTCTTCAAAATAAAGTTGAATTAAAATTAAAAATTTCAAGGGCCAGCCAAATAGCTCAATAGATTAAGACACCTGCGAGCAGGTGCAGCGGCCAGGGGTTCAATCCCTGGGCCTGCCATGCCAGCCCCGCCCCCAGGGTGCACTGAAACAGCAATGGAGACTGGCTGTGGTGGAGCGCACCTGTAATCCCAGCTCTTGGGAGGCTGTAAACAGGCAGATCACTACGAGTCCAATCTAGTCAAAACAAAACAAAATAATAATAATAATAATAATAATAAAAAAAATAATACAGTAAAAGACCAAAAAAAAAAAAAAAAAGGATTCCTAAAGATACTGTGCAAACTCAGACATGGACAATCCAGTTAAACTCATAGCAGGGTCCTGAGTTCAATTCCAAGTCCTGGGGGAAAAAAAAAAAAAAAAAACTCATAGCAGCAAAAAGCAGGGTGTGGGTGCAGGTCTGGTGTTGGGGGCATGGTGGGAAGGAAGTGAGGAGCGATTGGCCACAGGTGACAAAACTTGAGTATGGGTGTGAGATCCATAGCATGGTGATTACCGTTAGCAGTACTGGGCTATGCACTTGGAATTTGTCCATTATACCTGAAGAAAACTGAATAAGAAACTATAATTATCAAAGCAGCATGGTGCCAGCACATAGATAGACATATGGCTTAATAAGCCAAGTTTTTCAAGTCCAGAAACTAGCTCGTACTTACTTCTATGGTCAACTGACCTTCAAGAGGGTGTCAACCTGCCCCAACGACCCTGCCCCCGGGGCACACTGAGACGCCATTTGACACAGAGTACAGCGGAGCACACTGTTATCACAGCTCTTGGGACACTGCACACAGGCAGATCACTACAAGTCCGACCTAGTAGTGAGACCCTGAACACCCTGTAGACCCTTCCCTAAAAAATACAAAAATAGATAAAATAAAACAGGATGTGGACAGCACACAGCAGCGGAAGGTCAAGGCTTCAGCGGGCGCAGCTGGAGCTCAGCATCTGCGTGTGAACAGAGGGAACTGGGTCTTTCTCACCACATAGGGCTCAAAATAGACCACAGGCCTCATAGACCACAGAGCCAAGCCAACAAAACTCTTCAAAGGAGCACGAAAGTGGACCTTCTTGGGCTTAGCAGTAGGGATTCTTAGGAATAAGCAACAAAAGAGAAAATGGCAATTTAGACTTAATTAAAACTTTTTAAAATTTGTGAACCTCTAAATGCCATTGAGAAATGGAAAAGGCCACCTAACCGCATAGGAAATATGCTTGCAAATCCTGTGCTTGATGCGCATCCAGGATCCACGGTGTACAAAGAACTGCTCGGACAGCTCCCGGGGGAAACACTCAATTACAGAATAGACAGAACGCCTGAAGAGGCATTTTTTTTCCAAAAAGATACACACAGGACCAAGAAGCACGTGAAAATATTCCCGTCCCTAGTATTGGGAAGTACACATCCGTGTAATATGACAGCACACTCGCTGGCAGGGCTAATCATTTCAAAACCAGGAAATACCAAGTGTTTGCCAAGATGGGGGAAATGGCGGCGCGCGCACCTTCTGCTGGGCTTGTGGAACGGCTCGGCTGCTGTGGCAACCAGCCTGGCAGAGCCCCAGAAGTTAAACATCGGACGGCCACATGGCAGTAATCCCGCTTCTGGGTGTGCGCCCAATGCAGAGGTTCGCACAAGCACTTCGATCGATATGCACGCGCGCAACAGCGTGATTTAGGAACGCCGAGGGCAGCAACGCGAGCGTGCCCCACTGAGAATGGACAGACGTATCAGGGCGCTTCTGCTCAGCCAGCCACTGAGAGAATCGAGCGTCAGGTCACACTACCACGCATCAGGCCAGATTCCGCTCAGGGAGAGAAGCCAGACATCCCGGGTCACGTGATTTTATTTCCATCAAACATCCTGATAGGTGAATCCACAGAGACAGATATCAGAGGCGAAGCCGCCAGGCCTGAGAGCAGGGCAGAGGGCAGCGCGGTAACACGGTAGTGTAGGGGTGAGGGAAATGTAAATGGTGGCGATGCTCGGCGGAGATGCGCGTGTCCCAGGTGGCACAGTGTGTGGGCTGTGAGCGAGCTGCTATTACGTTATGTGTATGGCGCTGTGAGTGTCTCAATTAAAAAAAGAAAGGCAGGGCAAGATGGGCTGTGCCCATGCCCTGATCAGAGCAGACTGCGGGTAGGGTGGAGACAGAGAGCGTCTTCCCAGGCTCCCCAGGGCCCAGGCAGAGGCAGCAAGTGGCTCGGTTGGGCAAGTGCAGAAGGCTGCCCAGGAGAAGATGCCCAGGGCAGGCTTCCCAGGGAAGGGGCACCAACAGCACAGCACTGGCACTCCCCTGGGGGGCGATGGAAACTCGGTGTTCCTCACTCGGTCCGGCGCAGTCCAGGCCAAGCGGCAGTCACAGCCTGGGTGTCTGCAGGAGCCACAGCATCTCCAGCCCTGGTCCAGACCCACCGCGTGGGGGCCGTGTGTGTGTGTGTGTGTGTGTGTGTGTGTGTGTGTGTGTGTGTGTAACCACGCAACCAACCAGGTTGTCTTCATTTGCGCTGAAAGCTGCACAGCGTTGCTAAGGGGAAAAGGCCCAGCGTGCTGCTTTGAACTTACGCGACCCCAGCCCAGCTGCTCTTGGGGAATGAGGCTGAGCTGGTGCGCGGCTCTCCTGGCTGAATTGCAGAGAAACTGCCCCCTGGTGCAGGTCTGGCCAGGGGTCCCCTTGCACAGGCGCGCTTGCTTCAGGGTTTGCAAGACCAAAGTGAGCAGGATAAAAGAATTTACATCATTGATTCCCTAACACTTGGAAACTGGAAACTGAACAACATAAGCACGTCCGTCATAACCCCACTTCCAGGGAATCACCAGCATGTACGTGCTGGGTCTGCCAATATCTACACAGCCTGGGGTTGGGGCGAAGGAAAGTCCCTGGAACCTTGTTGCTCAGAGTGTGTCCCAGGCACCAAAAGGATCTGAGGCGTTTCCAAAGAGACAATTCTCCCCTCTCTCTTGTGTCCCCCACCACCCCGTCACCAGGTTCTGCTTCTCTCGGTAGACCAGACGCTCGGAAGAAGCAAGCTGCTCCCAGCAGATGAAGCCACTCGGAGGAAGATCCCTCTGTGCTGTCGTCTGGCTCACGTTACGCAGCAGAAGGGAGCCCCCAGCCTGGGCCTGGGGTCGCTATCCAAACCCAACCCTGGGCTCCAGCTTGTCTGCCAGGCCTTGGTGCGATGACTTCAGGGTGGGGACTGTCCTGAAAAACCGTGCCCCATCCGGCTCACGGAAACAGTGAGAGGTTTTATGTGGGGTGTTTAAGCGAGGCTGAGTTAGGGCTGCCTTATTTTAGGCATGTGGATCTGCTTCACTTCTAAGAAAAGAGAATGTAAGATTATCCTCCTCACATTCAGAATGGTAATGAAGATTCCTGAGTCAAGTCTAAGAATTTGCAACCAGTTGTCATTAAAATATGCTTCAATTTGAATTTCCTAAAGGGTTGACACTTTTTTTGGAAGCTGTTGTTCTGGGACAGGTACTGATTCCCAGGCGGCTGCGTACACCGGAAGGAGAGGAGCTGCGAGGCTGTGACCAAGCCTCCCTGGCAGGTACCTCTCACGCTGACAGAAGGCGTGTGCAGGTTCCTCTAATCGTGTGTCTCCACGCTCCTCTTCTGCACCAGTGCGACCCGCGTACAGAGCCATCCCCCGCCACAAGCTGTCCTGTGCCACCTCTCCACCGTCACCCCATCTGTCTCTCCACGGTACCCTCATCCCCGGAAGCCCTGAATCTGTTCTGCCCTTCTAAACCTGTCATTTCAAAAATGTTACAGAAAGAGGACAAAGCAGCACAGTCTTCTGAGATGGGCAATTTTTGCCCCGCAGAATGGCCCTGAAGTCACCAAATTATTTATGTATTATTATTACATAGAATAACTGCATGTGCCAGTGGTGTGTTCCTTTTTATTAAATAAGATTCTACTGTATGACTGTACTGTGGTTTGTGTAATCATCTTGACATTCGTACATGGACATTTTCCTGCTTGCAGTTTTTGGCTACTGCAAATAAGGGTGCTATAAGTGTCCATGTATATGCATGTATGCGAATGTGACCTTTATCTTAGGGGATTCAATGCCCAGGAGTGCAATTGTGGGTTTGCATGAGATTTTATTTTTTTAAAGAATTTTTTTTATTTTTTTCTTGTTTCAGAACTTTTGTTTGTTTGTTTGTTTGTTTTTATGGCCGGCTCAGCCTGCCCTGAGGACAGGGCTGGTGAAGCATGTGGTGCCAGGGATCGAACCGCGGTCCCTGCAGCCACCCAAGCTTTCCTAAGCAGGTGCTTTAGACCACTGAGCCATCCTGCCGGGCCCTGCATGAGATTTTATGTTTTTGTCTTTTTAAAGAAAATTCCAGGCCAGCCAGATAGCTCAGTGCACTAAAGCACCTGCTTAGGCAAGCGCAGGGATGGAGGTTTCATCCCCGGCACCACATGCTGCACCAGTCCCACCCCCAGGGTGTGCAGAGCCTGCCAAGGAGTCCAAGAGTAGGAGTGCACACCTGTAATCGCAGTGCTGGGGAGGCCAAAAACAGGAGGATTGCTATGAGTCCGAGCTGCGTGGCAAAACCCTGTAACAACCAAATACATTAAAGAGAAAGAAAGAGAATTCCCAAGTACTTTCTGAAGTGCACCATTTTGCCTCCTCATTAGGAGTGGGTGAGAGAGCCAGCTGTGAGCAGGGGCGTGACCATCTGATATACGAGTCGGCAATCGTTTCTTCTTCTAGCATGAGGAAGAGGCTCCTGGGAAATTCAGCTTCTAAAATTTCTGAGATGAAGGCCAATGTACATCATTAAAACTCATAAAATGGGGGCCCGGCGGGATGGCTCAGTGCTCTGAAGCACCTGATTGGGAAAGCTTGGGCGGCTTCAGGGACCACGGTTCGATCCCCGGCACCACATGCTGCGCCAGCCCTGCCCTTGGGGTGGGCTGAGCCGGCCATAAAAATGAGTGAATAAACAAATAAAGGTTCTGAAACAAGACAAAAAAATAAATAAAATTTTAAAAATTAAAAAAAAAAAAAAAACTCATAAAATGACAGCGGAGGATTTAAAATCAATCATCTAAACTTCCACCCTAGGGAAGCCAGAAGAAAAGAAAATTAGACGGAAAGGAGCAGAAGAAAAGGAAAGCAGGAAAATTAGACCAGTGATAAAACTGCAAACAGGAAAGCAATAGATCAATAAAGACACAAAAGCAAAAGCTAGCTCCTAGAAAGCTCAATGACATTGATGCGTCTCTAGCTGAGAGAAAGAACACAGGTGGTCAATATCAGGCATGAAAGAGGTGTCACTCACAATCCCAGGAGTCTTAAAGGACAATCAGGAAATGCTACAGAAAACTCTGGGCTCCAGGGTCTGATAGATGGGTGACAAAACAACCTCCTTTAAGCCGTTTCTGCTGCCTGGCATTGGAGTACACACCTGTAATCTCAGCTCTGGGGAGGCTGAAGCAGGAGTATTGCTGTGAGTTTGAGGCCAGCCTGGGCTACAAAGTGAGCTCAAGGCCAGTGTGAGCTGCATTGTGAGGCCCTGCCTCAAAAAGACAAAATAATAATAATAATAATAATAATAATAATAATAATAATAATAATACCTGCTATTCTAAGTAAATAGGCCAAGTTTTATTTGCCATAAAGACGGACATATTATTTGCAAAAAGCACAATTCTATGATGGATTTCCATTTTAACTTACTGCAGTATATTTATTATATTCACTTAATTAATTGAAATCGAACTGCTTTTTGCAAAATTCCAAAAGATTGAGTAGTTTCCCACCTACCGAGGAGCTTTTGTACCCTTGTTTTATAAGTGAAAGTGATGTCCCTCAGGATTATTTTTATTCTGAGACATAAACTAGTAGCAATTGAAAGAGATCTGAAAGGAACCCGGATTAATCCGAGCTTTCTCTTTGTGAATATGGATATCTCTTATTCCTACCACAGTATGTATGAAGAAATGTGCTTCAACATCTGGGAAAAGGCAAACTGGTTCTTACCTTGTGGGCAGATAGTTTACCATGCAATCACTGCAGGCAGCATCTTTTTAAAGTATTTTGTGCTCAAAATTAGAAAAATAAAGTGATTTGCCAAGTTGATTTTTAATTCCTTTAATTTCTTTTAAACTATTAAGCAATTCTGTATTTACTGCATTCTAGGTGATAAGACGATGAAGCTGTTTAAAATTAAGAGGCTTTTGCTTGTTTGTGTGGGGGCCATTTTTAATGCACATAATTTTAATGCTTGAGAAAAGCATAAAGCCTAGTTAGTTGTTATTTATTTTTTAATAGTCAATCAGGACTGATGTGACCTACCAGATTTCAGAACATGTATTAATAACATATACGCTTAGCTCCTGAATCTTTTTTTTTTTTTCTTTAAGGCTTTTTAAGAAATATTACCTAAACATGTGGCTTGCTCAGTGTTTAATTGCAAGTTTTCATTCTTGGACTTTGCAAACAGGATTAAACATTAGTATTCTTGTGAATCAGACTAAATGGAATTCCATTTTTACAATTTTGCTATACTCAGCCTTTGGATTTAAAAGTAGAAATAAATTATCTCTGACTTTCTGCTAAAGAAAAAAAAATATTTTTAATGCTTGAAAGTTTGTGGTTTGCCCCTGTTGTGGTTTGTGTCCAGTTATCCCCCCAAAACCTCATTCCATCACTAGGGGGCAGGCTTCTGGAGATTGGGATTATAGGTGAGAGCGCTACGCCTGCCTCGAGGTGGATAGGCTGAGTACAATATAAGGAAGGGAGAGGGGCTGGCTAGCCGCCACAGCCGCTGCCCCTCCCTCTGCTCTGTGCTGCTTTCCACCTCTATGAGCTGCTGCCCTCTGCCATGTATCACTGGGCCTTAGAGCCAGCTGAGTATGGGCTGAAACCTCCACTAACTGTGACCTAAAAAAACCTTTCCTTCCTTAATTCTGGGTGTTGGGTATTCTGTCCCAGAAACAGGAGAGTTGGCACAGAATTTGGTACTGAGCAGTGGGGTTGTTTCTGTGACTATACCTGACCACCTCATGCAAGAGCCTTTGGGAATGGTTTATGGGAAAAGATACAAAAGATTTGGAGATGTCCCTGAAATAGAAGTGCAGGAATGCCTTTGGCTCTTTGAGAATCAAGAGCAAAGAACCCAACTGGATGATTTAAAATGTGATGAGTTTGGCCAGATAGGAAGCACCAATAAAGTTGTGGACTGCAAAGACAAAGCTGAGGAAATCTCCATTGCTAAGAAAGAACAAGAGAATAAAAAAGATGGCCTGAGGGTATCACAAGAAGCAGCAAGTCTCCACCCTCTGTAGCCTCCAAACTACAAAAGTGGAAGAGTTTGCTTTGAGGAAAAAGCCCCAGAGCCTCATGTTCCAGAATGGCAGCAGCAGCCACAGCAGATTCCAGAATGACAGTGTTGCAGAGAATTTGTTCCCCAGAAGCAGGTTCAGAGGGCTCAAGGAGCCAGGCACTCAATCCAAACAGCCAAGAGAGAAGGAAGCCTGGCTACTGCTCCAGCTGGCAGCAGCCCTTGGCATCATCCACGTGGCACTGGTTTTAGGCGCAGGCAGAATGCAAGAGTTCTGAGCTTTCAGAAGTGTGCCCCTGAGAGGGCAGTGTGTGGAGCAGAGCCTGAGAGGGCTAATGTACAGTGGAAACCCTAGGTGTATGAAAAAGCCAGGAATACGGACCATATAAAGAAAGCTGCAAGGAGGGAGCAAAGCAGGCCTGAGAGAGGAGCCACAGGAGCTGCCACTAAAAGTGCCCCCGGGGAAGAGCCGCATGGAGCTCTCAACTCATCACAGATCATCGCAGATGTTGAGCTAGGAACTACAGGACTTAATGTTCGCCCAGCTGGAATTTGGACTAGCTTTGGTCCCACCACTGTGTATCCTGCCGTTTGTACCTTTCAGAATGGTAATGTTTTTCTTTCGCCATTCAATGTTGGAAGTGTTTAGTTTTTCATTTGCATAGGGGCTCACAGTTAAGTTTGCCTTAGATTGTGGAGGCGTCTTGAGAATTGGACTTTTCAGCAATGCTGAAGCTGTTAGGACTTCGGCAACTCATAGAGATGAGCTGAAATGCTTTTTGCATAAAGGGATGTGAATGAGTCTTTGAGGCCCAGGGACAGAATGTTATGGTTTGTGTTTAACTGTCCGCCCCCCAAAGCCTCACGCAGTCACTGGAGCAGACTTGTAGAGCTGGTGATTATGGGTGTGAGTGTTACACCCACCCTGGAGCAGATAGCCTGAATGCAAAATAAGCGTGAGGGAAAGGCTCGCTAGCTGTCACTGCCCCCGCGCCTCCCTTTCGGCTCTTAGCTGTCTTCCACCTGTATGAGCTGCTGCCTTCTGCCATGTGCCACTCTGCCTTGGAGCTAACAGAGTATACGCTGAAGCCTCCACTCACTGTGAGCTAAATAAACCTTTCCTTCCTTCATTTTGGGGTGTCAGGCATTTTGTCCCAGCAATGAGAGAAAAGTAACTGAGCCAGCTCCAAATGGAGTAGTTAAACGCTATAGCTAAAGAGCCCCAATCCCATTCATACCTCCTCAGCAGCACTGGCTCCTCCTCATGGCCCACTGCCTAATTAAGACTTCCGTAGCCTCAGAACCTTTCCAGGGTTGTGGAAATCATATTTTTGTAATAAGCTGAAGAAAAAAAAAAAAAAAAACCTTAATATACCCATGATCTGTGTTCTTTAAAGAAAAAAAAAAAAGAACAAATACTAAACCAAACACCTTCCCAGGTTCTGCTGCTTCACAGAGCAACAAACGTTACTGTGGCAATCCAAACCCTTTGTGTCCCCTTGACTCTTGTGGGCTATGAGCTTCTGTTCTATCCCTGCTCCATGCAGTCATGCGCTTGCAAACCTCCTTTACACGGCACACCCAGGCAGCTAGCACTGTCGTGCTGTGCCGCCGCTTTCTGTGCCGCCCCTTTCTGAACACAGAGGTTCCCTAATCCATTCCGTGCAGGTCGTCCTTACAGAGCACTACCGGGATAGAAGGCGCAAGTGTGTGCAGAGGCAGGCGAGACTGCAGCAGGCCAAGCTCAACACGCCGGCGGGCACAGAGACGCAGTGGGGGTAACCTAAGGGAGGTGCCAGTGGGGTGAAGAGGCAGGCGGGGCCAGCCAGCGCAGCCGTCTTATGCAGGCAGCTGCCCACGGTGATCTAGCACTGTCTCGTCACCAGTTTGGTGGCTCGATGACAATGTACTTGCGCTGGGCTTCCAGGGCCTGTTTCAGCTGATACCCAACCTGGTCCTGGGCAGTCTCACCGTTGTAGATCTCGTGCATGATGTAGCAGTCTGTGGTCCACAAGGTCACCCTCTTCCTGGCGCAGCCACTGCTGCTGCCCAGATCCAGAGGCCTCTTTTCCCACACAGACCTCTTGGAGACCACACCTCCTGTGTGGGTCTTTAGGATATGAATATAAATTATTGACAAGTCAGAGCAGAAAAGCAAATGTATTATTTAACTGACCTCACTGTAGCTGAGACCTTAAGCGTCCACTCTGTGTCTCCCAACACAGCACCATTAGGAGGTGACACTTTGGGGAGGTGGGGCCTGGGGAGAGGACTTCGGGTTGCTGAGGGCATGACCTGGAAGGACTGTGGGACCGTGGACTCCTGGAGTTGTTGGCCACCACGTGAGCAGTTTTGCTGTCATGCCATCCTTGCCACAGGCCCAGAACAGGACCTGTTACCCATGGACTGAACCTCTAAAACTGTGAATCAAAATAAACATATTCTCTTTATGAATTGCCTCAGGCATTTGTCATGGCAAGAGGAAGCTGACTGACACATATATACTAATGTTGCACCCGTTGTATTTCAAGCCCAAGTACTAAACATGACGGCGGTATTTTTTCTGCTTCTTCATTAGAAAATTAAAACCTAGCCGGGCGTGGTGGCTCACACCTGTAATCCCAGCACTCGGGAGGCTGAGGCAGGAGGATTGGTGCGAGTTCGAGACCAGCCTGGGCTACAAAAGTGAGCTCAAGGCCAGCCTCAACTGCATAGCGAGACCCTGTCTCAAAAAGACAAAAAAAAAAAAAAAAAGAAAATTAAAACCTAAGGCAGAAGCTTCACACTTTGAACATAACTGTGTGCTATGCTCAAGGGTGACAAGATGACATCAGCAGTGTCTTTTCTACAAACAGCTGGCGACTCTCTCCCTAGGATTTCCCACTTTTGTAATGTTTCCTGAAAACACAGAGGTTTTCCAATTCATAGAAAGAGGGAAGGTTTACTACCTTTTTTTAATCCCCGCAGTCACTGTGATTTCTGCAGGTATTGGTTTTTGGTTTTGGTTTTTCTTCTTTATCATCTGTTTTTGAGTCTCTCCAGGTTCTCTCAGTTCCTGGGGACTTCTCTGGGTTTTCTTTTCCTGTGACCTCAGAGGCAGAAGATTTGTATGGCAGACACTGGTCTGATGCCTCATGGGAATCCCCAGTCAGGCTCTCCCCCACCCCCACCCCCGCCACCCTTCTTTTTGTCTCTGCGAAGGATGCAAGAGGACTAGAACGAGCAGCCTAAGTGGCTGCCCCAGTTTCATGGTGCAGCATTCAAGAAGGGGCGCAGAGACCCTATCTCCACACACTGGGTTTGGATGTGTCGCATTGATGCCTGCAGAGTGCCAGGCAGGTGTCCCGCCTAAGACATGAGTCACTTCCATTGCTGGGTCAAAATACCTGGCAGTGCCTGAAACTTAAAGAGAGGTTTATGTTGGCTCCTGGTTTTGGCACAGAGCTGCCTGGCCCCAAGGCACAACAGCAGGGCGAAAAGTCATGGCGACGAGAAACTGTACAGCCCACGGCAGAGAGGGGACGGAGCAGGAACTGGGGACCTGGGAACAGGGATCCACCGTTCCAGTTCACAGCCCAGCTACCCACGCCAAGCAACCCTGCCGCCTCACAGCACGGACAGCCCCTGGGGCGCACTGAGACAGCAACTGAGACTGGGTGTGGTGGCACAGGCCTGTAATCCCAGCTCTTGGGAGGCTGAAAATAGACAGATCTCACTATGAGTCCAGTCTAGTAGTGAGACCCTGAACACCCTGTCGACCTTTCCCTAAAATAAAAAGAAAAAAGAACAAGCACAGCACCTTAGACAGTGATCCTAAGAGCCAAGATCTCTCACCAAACATGACCGTGTACGTCATGCCGTTCTGAACACCTCACCTACCGCACCACACGAAGTGTGCCCACTGCTCTGGCCCTGGCTCATCTCCACCAGGCCACATACAGTCTTGTCCCTCAAAAGACACCTCATTTGCCCTCTGACTGCGTCAATATCTTTTAAGTCCATCCCTCTAGTAAAACAAACAGCTAATTGCAAAAGCGGCTTTTCCTCTCCAAATAGTGATGATGGTGTGATCTTTAGGGTGGGACCAGCCCTGTGGTCTTGCCCCCCCCTCCTCCATTGCCTGGGCTCAGAGGCAATGTGACCACTGTCCTGAAAACCCACATAGGGCCAGACGGCTCATGGCCCACATTCCTGGCTGGAGGCAAACCTTGGGAGCTTTGGGGAATGAGGGTGCTGGCTAGATGATGGAGAGAAAGGAGCTCCAGGAAACAATGGCCGACATGGCCCATAAATGGAGCAGAACCCAACGGGCTGGTGCCACATCTGAGCCCTCTTTGTCTCCACTCGACTATGGGGGACCCAGAGAGCACAAAGCAGGCTTTGAGCACGACGTCCCTCAGGACCATGGCCAAGGAAACTGTTGGAACTCCTGAGTCTTGACCGCCTGCCAAACAATTAGCATACTCCATGGAATTTAAGTGAAACCTAGATTACATGGCTTAGCATCCCAAATAGAGAGTTTACAAGCCAGTATGACGCTCCTACAAGGACCCAGGACAGGCTCAACACACAGGATGGGATGATCTGCAGGACTAAGGTGGCAGATTGGGAATTAGCTGGCGTGTTGATTTGCTATCACCAGTTAACACAAACAGTGGGTTAGAACGACATGGATTAATTTTTTTTTCAGTCATGGAAGTTGGGAGTCTAAAGCTAGTCCAAATCTCCCTTTGATTGGCTAATTTATAAGCTCACTATAGTGAAAAAAAAAAAGAGGGGGAATGAAAAGAGAACTGTGTATATAAAGTTTATATTTCTAATTGAAAGGATTAAAACAGATTTTAGAGCAATCACTAAAAATAGCATGCCAACAAATACAGTAACAATCATAGCAAATAAATTGAAATGGAATACAAGTGGCGCTCAGCGCAGCTAAAGCAGCAGGAAAGGAGTAACAGGAGCAGAGGCCACAGGGAGGAGAGAAGACCCACATCATAACACGATGGAGCCCCCGCCCGAACCCGAGCCCATCAGGAAATACATTAGCTACAAGTGAGCTGGAAGCCAGTTAAGAGATAGAAAGTATCCAATGGATAAAAAGCTACGAGCAGCCCACAAGAAGTTAGAATAAAGTCCGTGAATTATGTAAGAGGTCAGGAAAGGACATCGTCCACCGGTGGCAGCTCATGTAGGCAAATCGCACTGCAGATGGCACAGTCAAAGCAAGCAGGTCATGCGGATGTGTCAGGCCCAGGCTGTAGGTGCTGAGTGAGGTCCAGAGGGTCTCCGCAACAGAGGCCCCTGCCGGACGTGCTGTCCAGTCTACCCCGGGAGAGTCTGTCCTCTGGGCTCTGGCCTAGCTGTCAGGGAGGAACATCCAAGGGCCTGGGTACCTGCAGAGATCAGCGGAGCCAGTCTCCCAAGGCTACTGAGGGGCTCCCGACAATCCAGCTGACTGGCTGAGGGGCGCAGCGAAGGAAGACAGGAGAAGTAGGGACAAATTCAGCAACACCTGAGGGGACTGGGAGGTCTATGCCTCAGGGTGGGCGAAGACAAAGACACCCAGAGGTCCAAGGTCAGTGTCATGGAGGACAGTGGGTAGTCCCAGGATGACTGAGAGGGCAGATGGGACCCAGGCTAAGAAGGACCTTGCCCTGAGATGTTGTTCAGTCTTTGTGGGAGGAAGAAGATGGCCAGTTCTTAGATAAGGGGAAGTCTCTAAGGAGCGATACCGGTCATCCCAAGCCTCCATGTATGGCTTAGAAGGGTGTGCAGAGCTAGCCTTTGTGAATATGTGGTCCCGAGCAAAGGTCAGCCGGGACCCCGGGGTGGGGGTGGGGGGCTGCGTGAGAACAAGGAAGATGGGTCGTGAGTCACCCTGGCCTCTCTCTCCTCGTCTTCCTGATCTAAAGCTGCTGCTGCTGCTGCCCAGGTGCAAACGCGCAGGGTGGAGCAGTGGACGTCTGCGGTCGCAGGAGGCTCTGAAGGTGCAGTCGGTGGGTTGACGGCAAACAGGGTGCAGGGCACAGCAGGAAAGGGGTGAGGGTGTTTTCTGGCTAATGTGCGGGTGCCAAGAAGGTCTGGCCGACTTGCCAGGTCAGGAGCCAGTGGCAGAAGAGGCTTAAAGGTGGGTGGTTGGACCTCGGAGCGCGGAGCTGCCTAAAGGCCTCAGGGGTGAGGGCTGGAAGAGCTGCCGCCGAGATCCTCATGTCTCCAGACGTGTCTCCTGTCCGTACATTTTCCTTCTTACCCAGAGTGCCACCAGCTCAGCAGAACGCCACTGTCCCTGCCTAGAGGGGAAGGAGAGGCAAGAAAGCCTCACAGGACTCCCGGCTCCCAAGTCTGGGTCACGTTGCGTCCCTGGTATACCATGAGACTTCCTACATGATCACTGTGGGCCAGCTGGCAACCCGGTGGAGGTCACTACGGACATGATTGTGGATGAAAGGCAAACATCACCAGAAATGCCACTGCGGAGATGGCTGCGAACTGGACTCTGAACACCACGGGGACCAGCTGCAGATGTCACCGAGGGCAAACTGTGGATGAGATGCAGACGCTACGGTGGGTGAGCTGTGGCCTCACTGTGGGCACCGCCCTAGACAAGGTGTGACGTCACAATGGATGTCCTTGTAGACGTCACTGTGGACTTCTCAGTGGGCCTCCCTGAACAGCACTGTGGGTGTTTTTGATAAAGAGGAGTGGCAGTGAGGTTCAGGTCCTGGTACCAGACTCTGGCTCATTCCTGGTTCTGATAGGGACCCAGGCCAGTTACAAAATAAAAATGTCTCTCTGCCTCCATTTCTAGTTCTGTACCATGGTTTCACAGGTACCTGAGAGCTCCCAGCCAAGCGCAGCATGCCCCCTGTGGGCAGGCCAGTGGGCCCTCCCTACCAGTTCCAAAGAATTCCGGTGCCAGGTGGGCTCCTCCCCTCCACAATGCCTCTGCAGGAATCACTGGGGGAAGAAGGAGATAGACTCCTCCTATGTGGTCCCTCAGGGAGACAGATTGGCCAGCAGGAGGCAGTGGGACTTCAGTGACCTCAGGATAGTGGGGAAAGACAGGGGACAGTGCAGGACTGCAGAAGCAGAAGCCCCAGGGGTGCCTCCTCCCTTGGCTTTAGTTAGATACCTGCACCTAGCCCTGCCTTGAAGCTGGGGGAGAGGCCTTGTAGGGTCTCTCTGCCCCTTCCCAGGAAGCATGTGGCCTACCGTTGGGCTGACCCTGCAGGCTCTAAGTATCAGTTCAAAGCACAGTATGCGTCACCAAGAATGCGCCAGGCCCTGGCTGGGCAGGAGAGATGGACTTAAACCCTTCCTTCTTGAGTTACTTCCTCATCTAAAGTGTCTGCCTTGGAAGAGATAAGGAGAGCCCTGGGCAGGGTGCTGCTTGGCCGGTTCTGTAAATAAGCAGCGTAGACCTGAGCACTGCTGACAGCCAGCGGGTACCACATACACTGCACGCATGCGCAGTCACCTTTGTGTTAACACTGATGCCTGGACTGTAGCCACTCTCAGCCGCACCCTGGGGCCAGCTCCAAGCCTTCCTGGACTTCCACCCGGAGTCTTCTGCGAATGGCCAGAGGCAGGGGCACTTGTCCACTGTCTTCTGTGCACAGGCCACGTGAGGGGTAGGCACCACAGGAGCTATACCACTGCCCCGCAAGCCCAGAGCTTGTGTTTATGAGAAAAGAAGAATACACACAAAATCCATAGATGAAACAATGTCCATGGAGAAAATATCAAGAATTAACAACAACAACAAAAAAATCTGGAACTGATAAGCAATTACAGTAAGGTCAGCAAGATACAGAGTTAATACATAAAAATTAATTGCATCCCCATGTATCAGCAATGGGAAACTAGAATTTGATACTTTTTAAAATAATTTTCATCAGAGCACCAAATAAATCTAAGAAAATGTATACAAGATAAATATATGAAAATGTACAAAAAAAAAAAAAAAAAAAAAAAAAAAAAAAAAAAAAAAAAAAAGCAAAAGGTCTAAGGTGGAGATTCTCTGTGAATGGCTTGAGGACTTATCATTGTAAGTTCTTCCCAACTTGACTTATAGATTCACAATTCCATTTCCAATTCTAGCAGTCTGGGGGCTTGTGGGTTAGCTCAGTTGTTTAAGCTCCTGTTTGGCAAGCCCAGTCAGGCAAAGGGGACAGTGATTCGATCCCCAGCTCTGCATGCCATACCAGACCTGCCCTTAAGGCAGCCTCAGACAGCGAAAAAATAAAAAATAAAAATCAAATTCTAGCAGTCTGTGTTGTAGATATTAAAAAAAATGAAAACCTAATCCAGTCCTCTTGTGGAAAGACAGAGGACCTAGACTACCCAACACAACCTTGAGGGAGGGTGGCAAGACACATTTCCTGTGTCAGACGTCCTACAAAGTGGTGACAGGGGGCACTGTGCCAACTGGCCACAGCATAGCTGCGTGGATCAGTGGAACGAATGGAGCAAATCTAGATGTGCACGAATAGAGCCCCTTGTCTTTGGCCAAGCAAAGGCAATTCAGAGGGAAAAGAACAGGCCTCTGGAGAATTTTCCTGGAAAGATTAGAAATCTAGATGCAAAGAGAAAACAAAACCGAAGTACTTTGGCTGCATACCTTTCTTCTTCTGAAAGACTAATTCAAAATATATCACATAGGCCAGCCAAATAGCTCAGTGGATTAAAGCGCCTACAAGCAGGCGCAGGGCCTAGAGGTTTGATCCTGGGCCCACTGTGCCAGCCTCGCCCCTGGGGCGCACTGAGACAGCCATTGAGACTGGGTGTGGTGGTGCACGCCTGTAGTCCCAGCTGTTGGGAGGCTGTAAACCCATGGATCACTATGATTCTGATCTAGCAGTGAGACCCTGAACACCCTGTAGACCCTTCTCTAAAAATACTATATATAATATTACACCTACATGTATAATATACACTAGAAGCCTTCTAAGAGGAGTGTTATATCACCTTAACTTTGGTTATGAGCTTTTAGCAATAACGTGAAAGGAAATCAATGAAAGAAAACTTAATTATTTGGATGTTTTTAAAATTAAAAATGGTTGCTCAGTAGAACACACTGTTCAAAGGTTGAAAAGGAGCCAAAGCCTAGAAGAAAACATTTGTACATCACATCGCTACTGGAGCACTTGTGGGTTTAAAGTATCTCAGCTTCCCCTGCACTGGGATTACAGGTGTGCTCCACCATGGGGGGTGGGGGGGGCATACCTGGGGTTCCAGGGCTGGCACAGCATGCAGCACTGGGGATTGAACCCAGGTCCCCGCACTTGCCAGGCAGGCACTTAGACTGCCAAGCTATCTCCCCAGCCCATAACTCTTACAACTCAACAGTGAGGGCATAAACACTGAATTAAAAATTAGTCAAAAAAAAAAAAAATCTGAAGAGGCAGCACTCTAAGTATGGAAAAATAATCATGGCAGGAGACCTTTAACATCACTTGTCATTAGGCAGAGGCAAATGAAAATCAAAATAATAGCACAAACCTATTTAAAGGGCTAAAATCCAGAAACCTGGTAATGCCAAGTACTGACAGAGACACAGAATAAAAGCAAAGCTTCTTCGCTGCAGAGGGGACATGGGATGGCCTGGCCTCCAGAAGCTGATAGGTTCTCCACACAGCAGAGAAACAGGCAGAAGAAGAAAGGGAAAGGGGCTTTATTCTCTTTGAGGTCACGGGAGAGAGCGGGGGGAGGGGTGAGGAAGCATGTCTCTCTCTCGATTAGACAAAAGGGAGGCTGGGGCTTTTATGGCCTTTTGCCAGGGGTGGAGTTTGGAGGGGATGTTTAGATAGACCTGAGGAAGCTGACTGGGGGGTCTTCCCTGAGGGGGCAGGAAGGATAAAAGTAAGGAGTCCTGGGCTGAGTTGGAGAAGAAGGGAGAGGTGGTCTTGGGAGCATAGGCCTTTGCTTTAAGTGCATTGGCCATAGTAGATGGCCACCATAATGATTCCAGCAATTTACAGTAGGGCCAGAACCTACCAGAAGCAGTGCCACAGATTCTTATAACTTTCCACATATTATGACAGGCCAGATGGTCAAGCAACCGAACTCCAAGTGATCTTCCCAATTAATTTGAAAACTTATGCCCACACAGAAACCTGCATTCCAGCATGCGTAACAGGTTCTTCATCTTCAAAACCTATGCCCTTCTGTAGAGGAACCTATGCCCTTCCGTAGAGGAAAGATAAGCCAACTCTACCCCTAGGATGGAATATTGAGTAGTGTTGTGTTTTTGTTGTTGTTGTTTTGTTTTCTTTTGTTTTTAATTTTAGTGAGCTATCAAGCCATGCAAAAGAATCTTAACTGGATGTTGCCAAATGAAATAAACCAAAGTTTAAAAAAAAAAAAAAAAAAAGCTGCATACTGTGTGATCCCAATTAGATGACATTGTGGAAAAGGCAAAAAATGTAGAAGAAATGCAGATCACGGCTCCAGCTGCCGGAACTTCAGAGCAGGTAGGAGAACAGCTAGGTACACTGCGGAAGATTTTTAAGGCAGTGTAAAGCCTATCTATGTGATACCAGGTGCATTTGTCAAAACTCATGGAATATGTAACATGAACAGTGAGCTGCGGTGCATGCAGAGGTTGAGTACCACCTCGCATGATCAGGGCCCTGGATTTGGTGCCTGGCAGCTCACAAAAAGATCCTACAGGACACATCAGGAAATCGCAGCGTGGAAAGCCAGAAGGCTCGGAGAATCCAGCTGCTATGGATGTATGGAACACCCCCGTTGAAGTGGGGGGGAGGGGAGGCTAGAAAGTGGCCCAAGTAGTTCTGGAAGCAAGTGGCACCTGAGACCAACAGCTGCTAGGAACTGCGCAAGCGCCACGTTTGCTAGCAAAGCGGCATCCCCTCGGAGTGCATCTGAAATTGCTGCCTGGAAATGAACAGCCCAGCAAGCAGAGGGCGGTGGCGCTAGAACAGAGGTAAGCGAAAGGGAGGAGACTTCGGCTGGTTGGGTCGACCCGCAACGCCGCCGCGGAGGCCTTCTGCTTTGCTCTGTCTTGATTTAAATATTCTCATCCCACAAAAGCCTTCGCAGCAGCATCGAGAAGTGGCCCCGTGGCCCGTCCCTGCTGGCACACACGGGAGGAAGGTGGGGGTCTGAAGTACACAGAGTGGATGCAGGTGGCGTGGGGTCTCCTGTGAGGAAAGCAGGCGCCAGAGAGGCAGCTGCAGAGCAGGGGCAGGCAGCTCTGCGGCGCCCAGCTTGGGCGACGGGCAGGACACAAGCATCCAGGCAAAGCCGGCCTCCGGGACCTCGGCATGATAACAAGCTGCCACTCCAAACTATCTCCTGACCGCAGGGCTATTTGTTTTCACCCACTAATGAGAAGCGCTGGCATCAGAAAGCACTGATGGCCAGCCCTGGAGGATGGATCGATTTCACAAGAAAGCCCTTGCGGAGAGATTCCCAAGCGGAGGCAGCCGTCCCAAGGTCAGTCGGCAGACGCGCAGTCCTGGCTGGGCGGCAGCACTTCGAGGCCCAGGGCAGGGCAGGGCAGGAGCAGCTGGCGGCATCCATCCACGCTGCGTGGTCCAGGTATCCGTGGTCTGCAGAGAGCCCTAGGGCTTAGCGGTAAACTCAGATGTATGAGAAGCAGAAGCGGCCACCTTGCTGCCCCGGCAGCCCCAGTGATGTGTGAAGGAAGGCCCAGGCCACGTTGGCCTGGCCTCTCTGGCTGCGCAGGCTCCAAGAAAACCCCTCGGCTTCCTCCACGAAATGTCCTTGGGGAGAGTTGCACCACAGGCCGCCTGGAGTCTCCACGCAGCAATCCGTTTGGTGCTCTGGGCTCCAGTTCAGAACTGTCTAGGAAGTCGCCTCTCTGTCCCATTTGGAGGCAATAAAGCCATGCTTCCTCGAGGGTCCAGGGAAGCGCTGGTCTTTTTGACGATGCGCACTACATACAGTATCTCATGCTTGTCTCAATGACCAAGACTTGCAGTTTAAAAATATCCCCAGGTGGGCCAGCGATTTTTTGATGTCACTGCTGTCCTGAGAGGTACGGAACACACAGGATGTTACCAATGTCTGGTCACAGGGTGGGGGATTGTCCAGGAGGCCCGGGGTAGCCGTGCAGGGTGCACAGCGATAGTGCCAAAATCATGCTGGTCTCTGCCCTGATCGCCTGACCCACACCACGACCAGGGTCCCCAGACACAGGCGCACCGACCTGACCGAATGGATGGTGCCAGGTCCAGTCCTGACCAGCACAGTGGTGGCCCGCAGGGCTGTCCATGCTATACAGGCAGCTACAATACTTTGCTGAGCTCAGGAAGCTATCAAAATCTTGGAACAGAACTAGGCGCTAGTGAATAAAAAAGTAAACTAGCAACCTCCTCCTTTGGGGAGCAAATCATTCTCCTGGCTTTTTTTTTTTTTTCCCCTGACTTTTATTTTTATAATTTTGGTAGAGTTTGGTTTTATTTCCTTTCTGAACATTATAAAAATGGGACTAAGTTATATACAGTTGTCCCTTTAGTGTTTTGTTCAATATAGTACAAGATGTGACCAAAGAGATACCTCAAATATTTAAATCTTTTAAAATGTATGACAATACAGCTCCTCTCTCCCTC
>PVJA010035135.1:0-22009 GCA_004027025.1 Myocastor coypus
TGTGCCTCAGTAGGATTCAGGCAAAAAAAAAAAAAAAAAAGGTCTACGACTCATTAGTCAGTTCTCCATAATATTTTAGATAATGAGGCAGGTTAAGGTCTTCTTAATATTTCTGCTGAGTAAACCTCAATTTTGAAAGCAGGCTACAAAGAGAACTAGAAAGGATCCGCGAGGCCCTGAGGTTAGGGTTCCCACAAGTACTACATTTATTTGAGCCTTTTCCCCAGCATGGCACTGTGGTTGGAACTGGTGCATAGCAGGAGCCAAGAACTCAGCAAGCACTGCGGCAGCCTTGGCAGCTTCAGAGCAGAGACCCTGGGGGCTGGAAGCCACCTTTGCCTCTGGGCGGTCACAAGGAACTCTCTCAGTGCAGCCTAGGAAGATGGCCAGCTTTCCTATCTTTTGTTAGACTCAGATCTAATCGGGTCAGGGCGCAAATCAAATAAAACTGGCCTGAATAACAGAATTCTAGGAAACAGAGCTACGTCATGTTTCATATGCCAAAGGTTCTGTTCCCTCTGTGCACCACTGCTACATTTTCAGGAAATACCTCAGCATCGAAGGTTCTAGATGGGTCAGAATTAGGTGGAATTTATACCATGTTTTGCATCTGTCTGGCTTAAAATATTTGGAAACACTGTAGTGAAAAGGACTGCAACTCCTCTGGGAGCTTCTGGTGATTAAATTTGTCTTCCAGTGAATCACTGTTGATTTCAAGCTTCCTGAATTTGAAAAGCTTTCCCACTGGTGGTGAATTCCTTCTGAATGAGCTTTCATTGAATATAATGCTCAAGATTCTCTTGGGCATTTTGCTATCTTGTGGAGGGGAACACCCACATATTCCAAACACAGCAATTACAATTTTTTTAAAAAATTTTAATTACAGGATTGAGCCAGAAGCACAATGACCAGCGTAAAGGGAAGTGGCATCCTTGTGTTCAGCATCCGTGTTCCTGCCCTCATGTGTGGTAGGAAGGCCCAGCCCAGGAGAGTAGAGGGTGCTGTGTGGGGCACAAGGCTCCATGCACTCCTTACAGCCCATAGCAGATATTTCTTACACATGGGAAAAATCTTTTGCTGTCATTATTGTACCTCCAAAGAATTATTATATGTTGCTGCATTCAAATTAAAGTTTATTAGGGGCTGGGGAGATAGCTCTGAGGCACAGGTGCCTGCTGGGCAAGTGCAAAGTCATGAGTTCGAACCCTGGTCCCACAAAAAAAAAAAAAAAACAAATTAAAGTTTATTATTTGGTTCCCATCATGACGTTCTATCATGCATGGTGAGCATGGAGCTAGGGTGTGTCACGTGCCCCCTCTGCTTCTTTTATGACCCCCATGAAGGTAGAAACACAAAGCATTGGCCCCACAATTACCGCTTACAGTAGAAGCAAATAGATATTTTCTAAGAAACCCTTTCCCCAGAAAGCCTGGTGGTCTAGTGAGTCCCAGTAGGTCCGTGGCTGAATTGCCTCTACTCAGAGGCTGTGTGACCTGTGCATAACACAGTCAGCACTCCTAGCAAGCTCTCAAATTCTCGACTGAATAAATCTATAATTATGTTAGAACAAAGAACTTGCAAGATCTGACCTCACATATTCCAGCTCCTCTTGTCTAAGTATTGTTATGCTGTAGGCTAGGCACATGGAGGCTCCCAGGGTGCTAACCTAAATACAGCCATGGCCCTGAAGGAAGTGAGTCTATCAGAAGCACATGGGCCACTAAACATAAATGGTGTTTGTGTCGTCGCCAGGAGCTGAGAAAGAAAAACAGGCAGCCAGAAGCTTGGGTAAGTCGGTGTGTGCAGGACAGCTCCTGCCTCCTGAAGGAGGAATGGAATTCAGCCCACCCTCTGAAGCAGCCACGGTGCACCAGTTCTGCCAGGTGCTGGCCAGCCTGGTGCACGGAAGCCAAGGGGCTGCTATCCTCCCCAGGGGTGAGGTACACTAGCAAGGTTTATCCGTGCCCTGTCAGAGAGCCCAAACTGTAGTCCTGCCCATTCACAGACATCTCAGGGCAGCAGAGCTAAGGCCTGTTGGTGCACTTGCACCTGCCTTAATTCTAGAATATGCAGATATAAGAGAGGACACATAAATGCCCAACGAATGCCATCAGCCTGTGCACAGATGACAAGTTCACACATTTAGTACCAGCAAACCTTTCTTCAAACAAAATCTAATGTCCAGTGTGCACCGAAGGGCTGCTCTGATGACTGGGGCTTGCGAAGAGAGGGGGATACAGTAGGCCCACCCCAGGCACCCTCCTGGGTAACCCAACTTGCAGGCCTTGGGTGTAAGCAGTAAGTACTCTGCTAGGCAGACCTCAGCTGAGCGGGCATTAACAACTGCGGGCACTCTTCCCGATTTACTGCATTTGGGTTGTATTCATAATTAGCCACTTATATCCCATGCATTCCAGAACAGATTCAGAGTATGCAATCCAAATGTATCCAAAGGCCGGGTGTGGTGGCTCATGCCTGTAATCCCAGCACTCGGGAGGCTAAGGCAGGAGGATCGGTGCGAGTTTGAGACCAGCCTGGGTTACAAAAGTGAGCTCAAGGTCAGCCTGAACTGCATAGCGAGACCCTGTCTCAAAAAGAAAAAAAAAAAACAAGTATCCAACAAGATCAACATTCAGAGCAAAGGAAGGCACAGGGAAGCGAAGACGCAAAAGGGCTTGCAGCAGAATTACTAAGATGGACGAGACGCCCACCCTCCAGCTTTGCGTCAGCCGCCGCCAAGCAGAAATGCAAGCACATGGGAAATTCATAGCCATCCGTATGAGTGAAGGAACTGAGGAGAAGAAAGCACTTGCGTTTCTGAGACCTCTGATTGCTCATGCATTTCTGAAATTGTTCTATACTATATTTGGACATAGCTATACACAAATGGCGAGGGAAAGCCAGCCAGATAGTTCAGTGGATTAAAGCGCTTGCTTAGACGGACGCAGCGACTGGGGTTCGATCCTTTTTTTCTTTTTCTTTTTTTTCTTTTTTTGTACAGGGTCTCACTACCGACTCAGCGATCCTCCTGCTTGTACCTCCCAGGTGCTGTGATTACAGGTGCCGGTGCGGCAGGCGGGGCCAGGAACCCTGGGCCCTGAGCTTCCCTAAGCAAGGACTTAATCTGCTGAGCTATATACGCTGGTGCTTGCGCTTCAATCTTGATCGTGTCATGCACACCCCGCCCCTGGGGCACGCTGAGACTGCAACTGAGACTGGGCGTGGTGGTGCGCACCTGTAACCCCAGCGATTGGGAGGCTGAAAACAGGAGGATCACTATGAGTCTGATCTATGCAGTGAGACCCTGTAGACCTTATACTAAATACATTAAAAAGAAATAAAAAATGTCAAGAGAATTTTATTATTCTTCTAAACATGTGCAGGTCTTCCCCAGTGACAGTTGGACACTTACATAATCATATTTGTCCTTCTGTTTTTAATTTTCTCTCTAAATCATTGGTTAGATTCTGCCACTCGTTAACCGAGGAGTAATCATTATGGTAGGGCTAAACTGGTGTTCAAGTTTTAAGAACTAATGGCACATGTTAGGATAAAAATACAGGTAACAGCGGCCTGAAGATAAATTGGTAGGTACTTTAAAAGTAATGAGGAAGCCGGGCGTGGTGGCTCACGCCTGTAATCCCAGCACTCGGGAGGCTGAGGCAGGAGGATCACTGTGAGTTCGAGACCAGCCTGGGCTACAAAAGTGAGCTCAAAGCCAGCCTGAACTGCACAGCGAGACCCTGTCTCAAAAAGGCAAAAATAAATAAATAAATAAAAGTAATGAAGAAACCATCAGGAGTGGAAGGAGGTGGGCAGGATCGATGGACAGACAGATGGAGGAAGAACACGACCTTCAGCATCTCCCTCCCTACCCTAAACCCAAGGGCTGGCAAGGACCCTGTCCACTGCCACCATTCCCCCTCAGTCCATCTCTGGGGGCCTCCTCATCCCTAGCCCTTCTACCCACAGACAGGAGAGTGAAGATCAAATCCAGGAAAGGTCAGAGTGGAACACTACGCACAAATCACAGCATCTTGCAACAGCATGAATGGATCTCACTGACATATTGGCTACAGCTCTAGCCTTTTATATAGACTGTTATCAGCTGAACTATACACATACATTCCAAAGGAGAGTGGGAGGGGCTGGGGAGACAGCTCCATGGCACAAGTGCCTGCCTGGCAAGTACAAGGTGCAAGGTCATGAGTTTGAACCCTGGCCCAGCAAAAAAAAAAAAAAAAAAGGAGAGTGGGAGACAACAGGCAGGATAGGGTAATCAGGAAAGGGGATCCCAGAGGCAACAGACAGACATGAAGCCACACAGATGGGTACAGATTGTCAGTAAATTCTAATTGCTGTTTGGTGAGTTATAAGATATATTCCTTAATAAACTACAAATAAATGTACTATTACACTAGTATATGGGGGGGGCGGTGAGATAGTTCAGCAGTCTAATGCTCCTGTTTAGGAAAGCTTAGGCAACTGCAGGGACCCAGGTTCAATCGCCAGCACCATGTGCTGTGCCAGCCCCACCCCCAGGGCTGAGCTGGCCATAATATAAATAAATAAATACAAAGCTACACCTATTTAAAAAAGAACTAATATATTAAACTAGTATAATAGTTAATAGTTAATACTATTGAACTCGAAACTAATCCTGTGCACCTGAGGCAAAACGCCGTGCAGATATGTACTAGAAACACTTCCAAATGGAAAGAGTGATTATCTTTGAAGAATAGAGTTGGATGTATTCTTCCCAGTTTTTGTACAACACATTGTTACTCAAATTAGTAGAAAAATGTCATGAAATTTTTATAAACTTTTTAAATAGCAGAAATCTTGCTGGGCACAGTGGTGCGCACCTGTAATCCCAGCACTCAGGGCTGAGGCAAGAGGATTGTCATGAATGCAAAGCCAGGCTGGACTACAAAGCTAGCTAAAGACCAGCCTGAATTTCAAATGAGATCCTGTCTCAAAAGGAAAAAAGAAGGCGGGCATGGTGGCAAATGCCTGTAATCCCCGTATTTGGGAGGCTGAGGCAGGAGGATCAGTGTGAGTTCGAGACCAGCCTGGGCTACAAAAGTGAGCTCAAGGCCAGCCTGAACTGCATGGTGAGACCCTGTCTCAAAAAGACAAAAAAAAAAAAAAAAAGCAGAAGAGATCTTCAGTTTGCACCTAGCCAAATAATACCTTCAGCTCCTCTACTGCCTGCTCCTTCTATGAACCTACTACCCCTTGGTCTTCAGATGGTTTCCTAGATTTAGGATCCAAGCTGCTATCCTTAGCTTCCCTGTCGCTGACATCAGTGTTGAAAATGGACAACCCTTCCCCACTTTTCCCAACCCACAGATTTGGGGGAACTGGGGCCATCCATGTGTGGAATGCCCTACATTCTGAATTTAATTCATTACAGCCTCAGAAAATGGTAGAACCTTTTCCTGTGTCCCTCACAGTGTCTTTGAATTCTCAGCTCCAAAGGGCTAAGTGTATCCAAAATTAGTTACTGGAACCGTTTGGGGGGGAGGGTCAGGGAGAGACGATCACTCTTTTTTTTTTTTTTGGTATTATGGCCAGTTCAGCCTGCCCTGGAAGTGGGGCTGGCACAGTATGTAGTGCCCACGATTGGACTGTGGCTCCTACAGTTGCCTACGCTTGCCTAAGCAGTCACTTTAGACCACTGAACCATCTTGCCAGCCCCCTAGAAGGATCACTGTTGACACCGGCATTTCCTTCAGGGCTGTAAAATGTCACTTCCCAGTTTTATGATTCTTTCTCTACTCACTAAAATTCAACAACTTTAGAATTTTCCCATTTAATTGTTAGATTACCCTGAAGCCCAGCTTATGGTGAAAAGTTGGAGAAAGAGAAAATAATTTTCAAAGAAATGAATGGGTTGTGTCACCATCCAAGAGTAATCCACAAGGCTTTCTTCCACACAGAGGCTACCACAATACGCACTCCAGCCCTGAGACCTGCTTTTGCTTTTTAGTTTCATAACAAAACCCTGGAGTTGTATATGTAACTGTCAATTGAAAGCATTCTATATATTCATAGTTGAGTTGTCCAGTCTTTCTGTTTGCTTGGTTCTTTGAGACGGGGCCTCACTAGTTCCGGCTGGCCTCCAACTCACAGTGATCCTTTTGCCTCAGCCTTCCAGGTGCTGGGATGACAAGGGGGAACTACCATGCTTAGTGAGTTATCCAATCTTAGGCCAACAAGAATTCCTTTAAGTTGGCTCTTGTGAACTTTAAAAATTGTTTTAAATTGTGAAAGGAGCTGGGTGTGGTGGCACATGCCTGTAATCCCAGCACTCAGGAGGCTGAGGCAGGAGGATCAGTGTGAGTTCAAGACCAGCCTGGGCTACAAAAGTGAGCTCAAGGCCAGCCAGAACTGCATAGTGAGACCCTGTCTCAAAGAGACCAAAAAAAAAAAAAAAAAAAAAAAAAAAAAAAAAAAAAAAAATTGCGAAAGGAATACATAAAACATAAAATTTGTCATTCAGCCTTTTAAGTGTACAGATTAGTAAAACTAACCACATTTACACTGCAGTTTTTACATGTAATATTTGCTCATGTTCCAGTTTACTGCTTGCTTTTAGAACTCCATGAAGCTATCAAGTGACTTCAAACTTATGAAAGGCTTATAATGAAAACTTTTAAAATAGTTATCAACCTTTTCTTACACACATTTGTTCTCTAACTTTACTGAGGTATGATTTTCTAACTTTACTGAATTATAATTGAAAAGTACAGTAATATAAAATTAAAGTGTACAAAGCAACCATGTGATATATATATACAGAGAGAGAGAGACAGAAAGACAGAGAGACAGAGAGAGAGAGAGACAGAGACAGAGACAGAGAGGAGACAGAAGAGAGAGTGCACAATCAAGTCAGTTAACACAACTACCACCTTCCCTTGGTCCTGGGTGTACGTGGAGGTGTGTGGTAAAAGCACTTGAGACTCAGTCTCTAAATAGAATCCAAATACACATGTTGGGTTTTTTTGGGTTTTTTTGGTGGCACCAGGGATTGAACTCAGGTCCTTGCGTTTGCCAGACAAGCACTTATTCTACTGAGCTATCTCGCCAGCCCCAACACGTTGATTATTAACCGAAGCTAGCGTACTGTGTGTTAGGTCTTCAGGAGTCCATCCTCATACACCTCAAAGTTCCCACTCTTCCACCATCTCTCCATCTGCCCCTCCTCCCAGCCCTTGGGAACCTATAGAGAGCCCTTCCTGGTCCTCATCTTGATCCAAGATTATATTTATAATCCCATGGATAAAGATTGGAATAAGTAATTTCAATCTGCCACTTCCAGTGCAACGCATGGCAAAAATACAGGCATTAAAGCATACATATAGTTATGGGAGGTCCTAACGCCAGCTGTGGTGATGGCTATGTGGACCAAAGGCCTCGACCCAGGGCTAAACAGAGGTTTCATTCAGTCATGGAGGAGGAGTAGCTTCAAGAGGAGTGACTGAGAATGGCAGAAAGGTGAATACTGTGAGCTGCGCTACGTAGGAGACCTGCGTTTACCTCTGCAATTTGCAGAGAGAAGGATATACAGAGGGTTACCTGCATTACACAACTAAGGTATTATCTAATGTCCTGGGCCTAGTGCTTCAGCTCTGATGTATAATCTTTCAAGCCCCAACAAGTCATAGCCTCTATCTCAAGGCTCAATCCCAGCCCACACTTGGAGCAATGGCCTTTTTTTTTCTTTTTTCCCTGTGCCCCAGGCTTCTTTATTTAAACTCAAAGTGATGAAGGGATTAAAATCAAGAGCCTGGGGCCCGGTAGGATGGCTCAGAGGTCTAAAGCACCTATTTAGGAAAGCTCAGGTGGCTGCAGGGACCTTGGTTCGATCCCCGGCACCACATGCTGCGCCAGCCCTGCCCTCAGGGCAAGCTGAGCTGGCCATAAAAATAAATAAATAAACAAACAGACAGACAAAAGTTCTTTTTTTTTTGTCTTTTTGAGACAGGGTCTCACTACGCAGTTCAGGCTGGCCTTGAGCTCACTTTTGTAGCCCAGGCTGGTCTCGAACTTACACCGATCCTCCTGCCTCAGCCGCCCGAGTGCTGGGATTACAGGCGTGACCCACCACGCCTGGCTAAAAGTTCTGAAACAAGAAAAAAATAAAATAAAAAATTATTTTAAAAAAATAAAATCAAGAGCCTAACTGAACTTCAGCTTCCCTCTGACTTGTTGCCCCAAATTCCCTGCCCCCACCCTCTGCACTTCTAATTGCTTCTTTAATGAATGAAAACTAACCCCAAAGCCCTGCTAGAGTCCAGCTCCTTCCTAGCTCCTCCCCACCCTCTACCTGGTGCCCCCTGTAGAGACAGTGCCGCCTCAGCCTCACTTTGAGTGCATGGGAGAATCCAGGGTGGCAAAAGGGGTGTGGGGGCCCTCCCTCTGGGAAAGGGACAGAGTGTGGTGCCTGGAGGTCAACAGAAAGGACACTGGGGCCCCTGGGAAAGGGGACCCCGCATCCTCCTACTTCTCTCGCTAGTAATAGTCACTGCCCGATCATTTGCCCTCTGGCGCGGGTTACAGAACCACACTCGTACCTCGTCCTTCTCCAGCCCCAGCAGCTGCGCGATGCAGCCAGTCTGCTACAGCGTGGGCTTCGGGCACCGCAGGAACCGTTCTCCAGGTTGCTTCTCACTTGGTTCTCAATGCTCCTCTGCTTTCTCTTGAGGGCCTGCAGGAGGCTGTCTTGCATCTCTCTTGCAGTTCTCTCGTTGTTGTCGTCCCCGTCGTTGTCCCTCAGCGTCCTCCACCTATGGCCACAGCAGGGGCCGCAGCCCGCACATGTTCAGGTAGTCATCTGGGTGACACCTTCCCAAAGATAGCACCCAGGGTGAGCCCCACATCGGCCTGAGTGTACCCCAGGGTGATCCTCTTTTGCTTCAGCAGCTTGGCAAACTGCTCCATTTCTTTCTGTGGGGTGTTGATGTCCTGGGACTCCTCAGGGTTCGGCTCCAGCTTCTTCTCTACCTTCACCACACCAGGGTGGGCGGCACAGGGCTCAGGGGGAGGCCTCCTCAGAGCTTCTCTCCACTCTGGCCCCCACCTCATCCTCAGGCTGGGTGCTCTCCAGATCACCTTCTTGGGATGCCAGGCCCCTGCCAGCCTGAAGTCCACAGCACACCGCCACCTATAGAAGGTCACTCCACACCTCAGAGCCCAACCCGACCTCCCACCTCACTCCTGGCCCTCCAGCAGGGCCTTGGAAGCCAAGCCTGGTCCGTGGGTCAACCCAGCCTGGCTCTCGCCCTCCCAGGCCATCACCACCTCCAGAGAAGGCAAAGTCGGAAGCCAGGGGTCCAGCCATGGGAAGAAGGGAACCCCAAGCCTGAGGCCTGGAGAAATGAATCAGCATTGGCTTCTTATCCTGTTGACTCAACCTGGCTCATATTAAAGAGCAGCCAGGTGAGGGGTTCTGGGGAAACATGCATGCCTTCTTCAAAGACTACCACCAACACCTCAGCTAGACCAATATGCAGTGCTTAAAGCCAACTGAAGGGATCAGGAAAAGTCCCAGCCAGCTCTGTGTGTATCAGTACAAGGGAATAGGGTCAGGCTCAGCCAAAATGGAGACGACCGTTCTTCTTTCAAGGGGAATCCCTCCCTCAGGTGGCCCTGCACAGGAACCTTCATTCCTCACTGTTCCCATTAATCCTGCTTTCTTCAGATCCCATAGAGAAGTGAGGGAATATAGTAATTGTCTTTCTCAGTCTGACATATTTCGCTTAGGATAGTTCCCTCCAGACTCAGCCATGACTGTGATTGCATAGGAGGTCGTTTACTGACCCTTGGGTGTCCCAAGTGATCCAAAGTTACGCAACTCTCAGCACGTTAACTGGAAGCCTCGCCAAGCTTAATGAAGGTACCAGGGCAGATCTGTAGCAAAGGCAAAGAAGGCGCGACATCCTTCCGACCTTTGGGCTCACACAGTTGACATCCCTGATTCTGAGGTAGAATGTAGAAAAAGGCCTCGCATTTTGTGGAAGGTGGAGAGGCTGGGAACAGGGAAGACCAGATCAACAGGCTTCATAGGAGGATGAACTAAGGTGTCTACTATGAGGTTTCTATGATTTGGTCAGTTAATAAAAAGTGTCTGCTTCCAAATTGAAAAAAAAAAAAAAACAAAAAACTGCTGTGTGACAAACATGAAGAGATATCCAGTCTCCTCAGAAATCAAATAAAAAATAAGAAACTGTAAGCTTTTTCACTTACCTAGTTTGTAGATGTTAAAAAATTGAAAAGAGGGTGGGGCAGGAAGAAAAATTCTCATGCACCAATCATGTGAAAGTGAGTGGATAGGGTCCTGGCAGGATGGCTCAGTGGTCTAAAGCACCTGGCTTGGGAAAGCTTGGGCGGCTTCAAGGACCGCAGTTCGATCCCCGGCACCACATGCTGCGCCAGCCCTGCCCTCGGAGCTGGCTGAGCCGGCCATAAAAATGAGTGAATAAACAAAGATTCTGAAACAATAAATAAATAAATAAATAAAATTTTTTTAAAAAAGAAAGTGAGTGGATAGTTACTATGTTTGCTCACTTAGCAAATATATTCAGATGTTAAATATTCTCTGACTCATCATTTCCAGGTCTAGAATTTTAAGGAATGTGGTGGACCACTTGGCGACTCTCCTGGAAAGAGGAGCAATTGTCTTTACTTTGGTGGAGCCTAACCCTATTTCCATGCGCAGAGAGGCTAGGACTTTTTCCTTATCTTTTCAATTAACTTTATTTTTTAAATTTATTTATTTATTTATTTATTTATTTATTTATTTATAGGGAAGGTTCCCAGGGTGTTCAGGGTCTCACTACTAGATCGGACTCATAGTGATCCACCTGTTTACAGCCTCCCAAGAGCTGGGATTACAGTGTGTGCCACCACTCCCAGTCTCAATTGCTATCTCAGCGTGCCCCAGGGGAAGGACTGGCATGGCATGCCTGGGAATCAAGCTCCTGACCTCTGCATCTGCTTGCAGGTGCTTTAATCCACTGAGCTAGTTGGTCAGCCCTCAAAATTTAATTTTTTTTTTTTTTCAGTACCAAAGATTGAACTCAGGACCTTGCACTTGCCAGGCAAGCACTTGTTCTATTGAGTTATCTCCCTTGCCCCCAATTGACTTTAGGCAATGCATTTCATTGGAGGACAGATGCTGCTAGGATAGAGCTTCCAGTTAGAGACTATGACTTCCTGGGGCTGGAAAGATGATACAGCAGAGCTAAATCACCTGCTCCAAGACATTAGACACTATCTCAATTGTGTTAAGCAGATTACTGTGAATTGACCTCTGCAGAGCTACCTGGCTCCAGGCAGCTCGAGGTGCTCAAGTACTTCCAGGCCATTCTCATAGTCACATATCTTCAACTCACTCACTTCTTCACAAATGAATGAAATTGGGCCAGCAGGATAGCTCAGGAGTCTAAAGCACCTGCTTAGGCAAGCTTAGACAGGCACAGCGGACTCTCCTTTAGTTAGATCCCTCGCATCACATGCGGCACCAGCCCCACCCTCGGGGCAGGCTCAGCCAGCCAAAAAGGAAGAAGAAAATCTGGGTTCCATCCTGGTTTGAGGCGTTTGTTTCAGATAGTCTTCATTGTGGACAGACTTGGGACTCCCCTGGGTCACTACCACTGTGAATATATTATTGTATCTTTATGTCATGGGTAGCACTGGAAATCATAGATTGGAATCCACTGATTTGAATTCCAATAACTTTTCCATGGGATTACAAATATAAACTTCCAACTGGGCGTGGTACCACATGCCTGTAACCCCAGCACTTGGGAGGCTGAGGAAGGACGATCAGTGTAAATTAGGGACCAGCCTGGGCTACAAAAGTGAGCTCAAGGCTAATCCAAACTGCATAGTGAGACACTGTCTCAAAAAGACAAAAAAAAAAACCTTGCGGAGCCAAAACAAGGACCATGAAGGGTACTCTGTAAAGAAAATACTGAGAAATCTGTTTAAAGATATATGTATGCCCAAGGCTGAAGATTGAAATATTTTTATTTATAGCAATGTAAAGGAGAAACAGCTTCAGTGGCAGCTCACCAATATAGCCTACCTAACATGGGACACAGTGTTTTATGAACAATCATAAAACAAACTAATATATGAATATCCATGAATGAGATGTTGGCTAAATCAATCCAGGTATAACTTTGCAATACAATACTTTATAGGGCCAGCCAGATAGCTCAGTGGATTAAAGTGCCTACTTAGGCAGAGGCTGGGGGTTCAATCCTCCCCTCAGCCCCCACCTTGCCACACCTGCAGTTGAGACTGGGCATGGTATTATGCCTGTAATCCCTGTGCTTGGGAGGCTGTAAATAGGAGGATCACTATGAGTCCGATCTACATAGTGAGACCCTATAGACCCTGTACTAGATACATTTTTTAAAAAAGACTTTACAGCCGGGTGTGGTGGCGCATGCCTGTAATCCCAGCACTTGGGAGGCTGAGGCAGGAGGATCAGTGAGAGTGCGAGACCAGCCTGGGCTACAAAAGTGGGCTCAAGGCCAGCCAGAACTGCATAGAGAGACCCTGTCTCAAAAAGACCAAAAAAAAAAAAAAAAAAGACTTTACAATCATCGTAAGGCACTGTAATAAATGTACTGTGTGATGACTGTGGTGTTCACATCTGAAATACCAGCATCTACGAGTACGTGCAGCTAGCTACAAACACAGGAGAATTAAGGTCACAGATAGAATTACAATCGTTAATTAGTGGGCCTTTAAATAGAGAGATTAGCCTGGATTATCCAAGTAGGCCCAGTGAATCACAGAGGTTCTTCAAAGTGAAGGAAGGACTAGTACAGGTAGTGCTGCAGGCTCTGTGGAGAGGTTCTCACTATGAAGTTTAGGCTGGCTTTGAACACACTATGGAGCCCAGGCTGGCCTCAAACTTGGAGTGATCCTCCTGTCTCAGCCTCCCAAGTTCTGGGATTATAGGCAGGCACCACCACACACCACCAAGCTCCTGGCTTTAAAATGAGGGGAAGAAATCACACACCAAGGCTGGGCGTGGTGGCGCACGCCTGTAATCCCAGCACTCGGGAGGCTGAGGCAGGAGGATCGGTGTAAGTTCGAGACCAGCCTGGGCTACAAAAGTGAGCTCAAGGCCAGCCTGAACTGCATAACAAGACCCTGTCTCAAAAAGACAAAAAAAAAAAAAAAAAAAAAAAAAAAAAAAAAAAAAAAAAAAAAAAAAAAAAAAAAAAAAAAAAAAAAAAATCACACACCAAGCAATTGGGCCCAGCCAAAGCTCAAAAAGGGAAGGGCATGCATCTCCCGTGGCTTACAGAAGGGAAGGGGCCACGGAGCCAACAATTTGATTGTGACCTAGTTGCACCCATTTTTAGACATCTGATCTATAGACTGTAATAAATTTGTGTTGTCATAATTCATTAAGGTGGGCTGGAGCTCAGCAGCATAAGCACCTGTCTGGTAAGTACTAGGTCCTGAGTTCAATCCCTGGAGCTGCACGTTGTGCCAACCCCAAAACCAGGTGTGGTGGTGCATGCCTGTAATCCCAGCACTGAGAAGGCTGAGGCAGGAGGAACATTACAAATCTAAACTGCATAGCAAGACCCTGTACCAAAAGAATAAAAATTAAAAATAAATATTGAAAAACAATTCATTGGGGTAGGGCGTGATGGCGCACACCTATATTCCCAGCACTGAGGAGGCTGAGGCAGGAGGATCAGTGTGCGTTTGAGACCAGCCTGGGCTACAAAAGTGAGTTCAAGGCCAGCCTGAACTGCATAGCGAGACCCTGTCTCAAAAAGACAAAAAAAGAAAAATCACTAAATTGGTGATACGGAGGGTGTTCAAGGTCAGCCTGGACTGCATAGTGAGAGCCTGTCTGAAAACAAAACAACAAACAAACAAGCAAATAACCCAACTATTACTCAGAGATTAGAATTAAACCTAGGTACCAGTTCATGGGGTTGATCAAGCTAAAAAGCAAACCAATAGGAACACAGAAGTCACAAGTACTCACACTTCTGCTAGCAGAAGTTGGCACGAACTCCAAACATAATTAGGTCAATATCCTGAGACCGAGGACTGCTCCACTGCAGCTCCAGACACTGTTCTGTAAACATTGACACAGCGCCACAGGATTTCTGAGGGAAATAGTCCTGATTTCAGACATGTATACAATACAAAAATATTTCCTGAACAATATATTCCATCAAAAATACAGGAGCAGGGCTGGGGCTGGGGCTGAGTGGTAGAATTCCTGCCTTGTAAGCACAAGGCCCTAGCATTACTAAAAATAAAAAAAGATAGCCTGAGCCACATAGTGAGACCCTGTCTTAAAACAACCACAAAAGTAAAATAAAATGTTTGTTTAAAAAATAAGGGAAGCCAGGCGTGGTGGCACACGCCTGTAATCCCAGCACTCGGGAGGCTGAGGCAGGAGGATCAGTGAGAGTTCGAGACCAGCCTGGGCTACAAAAGTGAGCTCAAGGCCAGCCTGAACTGCGTAGTGAGACCCTGTCTCAAAAGGGAGCAGGGGCCAGGGAGATAGCTCTGTGGCACAAGTGCCTGCCTAGCAAGTGTAAGGTTGTGAGTTTGAACCCCAGTCCTGCAAAAAAAAAAAAAAGGGAAAGGAAAGGAAACAAAGAAAGAAAGAAAGAAAGAAAGAGGAGCAAATCCAGGAAAGAGGAACTCTTACATAAAAAGCAGACTTCAACAAGAGGTGACAGGCACTGGGTGTGGTGACACACTTGGGAGGTTGTAAACAGGAGTATCACTATGAGTCCAGTCTACATAGTGAGATCCTATAGACCCTGTACTAAATACATAAAAAATAAAATACCTAAGCCAGGCATGGTGGCACACACCTATAATCCCAGCACTTGGGAGGCTGAGGCTGGAGGGTTGGTGTGAGTTTGAAACCAGCCTGGACTAAAAAAGTGAGCTCAAGGCCAGCCTGAACTGCATAGTGAGACCCCGTCTCAAAAAGGCAAAAAACAAAACAAAAGAAAATACCTAGCTAGGAATGGCAGTGCACACTTGTAATCACAGCAGCGGGAGACTGAGGCAGGCGGATCACAGTGAAGTTCAAGGACAGCCTGGACTACTCAGGGAGACCCTGTCATACACACACAAAGATTATAGACATAGAATGTTTCATTCATTACCATACAAAAAGCAGAGATAGGTGAGCATTTAGAGAGATGTTACACAGAGAAGTAGGTAGATGGGAAGGTGCGCGGGAAATGAAAACTACTCATACTTCAAGACTCAACTTTAAAAGTATAGGATCATGCAATTCTAAGAACTGTGTACTAATTTATTTATTTTTTTTTTTAAAAAACTTTATGTTATGGCCGGCTCAGCTTGCCCTGTGGGTGGGGCTGGGCACAGCATGGGGTGCTGGGGATTGAACTGTGGTCCCTGTGGTTGCCTAAGCTTGCCTAAGCAGGCGCTTTAGATCACTGAGCTATCTCGACAGCCCCACTAATTTATTTTTAATGTTTTGCTTTGCTTCTTTTTCTTTCTTCTTTTTCTTGCAACAGGGTTTCACTGTGCAGTTCAGGCTGACCTTGAAATGGTGGTGCTCTGCCTGCCTTAGCTTACACACAGAGCTGGGATTGTAGGTGTATCCTACCATGCCCTGTTTTTGTTTTTTAATACCCCAGGGACAGGGGCTGGCATGATGTTCAGTGGTCTAAAGCACCTGCTTAGGAAAGCTCAGGCAACAGCAGGGGCCAATGTTTGATCCCAGCACCATATGCTGCGCCAGCCCCACCCCCAGGGCAGGCTAAGTTGGCCATAATGAAAATAAATAAATAAATAAATAAATAAATAAATAAATAAATAAATAAATAAAGGGGGAAAAGAAAAAAAAAAGTAATGTGGATTTAGAAAGGTTAATGTTTAATTGTTTGATCAATCTTATATACCTATATGTATTAATCTAAACTGATCTGATGATGAAAATATGTAATATAACCATTGTTAAATTTAAACAATAAAAGAATTGAAAAAAAATCCATTGTTCACAAATAAACTATAAAAATTTTAAACTTTAAAAAAAAAATAAATAAATAAATAAAGTTAATCATAAAAAAATACCGTGGGCTTCACAGTAATTTTTTTTAAAGGCACATTACGAGGTGCATCATTTTTATTTTACACCTACTTTTTAGTATTTCTACTGATGAGCTATTTGTTTTCTCTGTTTTATTGTGTTAAATAATGTATGTTTAACAGGAAAATAAGATATCAATAAAATAAAATATTAATTTTTAATGTCATGAATGTATAGAATAAACATCAACGTTCTTTTTTTTTTTTAACTTTCTGCAAAGCTTTATTCCAGAGGGGCTCAGTCCTTCTTGGCAGCTGCCTTCCTCATAGCGTCCAGCATGTTGCTCAGCTCCTCATGCTTCCTCTTGGCAAGGATGTGCGTCCCCACCCTTTTCTTGATGAACTTGAGGGTACGTTTGTCCTTGGAGACCTTGAGCAGCTCCATGGCGTGCTGCTCGTGGGGGGCGAAGCCGCACACCTCCCGGATCATGTCCCTCACGAACTCGGTGTGTTTGGTGAGGCGTCCACGGTGGCGGCTGTGCCTCGGTTTGCTCACATTCTTAGTCACCTTGTGGCCCTTGTTGAGGCTCACGGCCATGGGATAGTGGAGGGCCGTGGCTACTGTTCTTCAATGGTTGCTGTGGCAGAAGGCAACATTCTTTAAATATTTATTTAATTATTCGGTATAGGGTCTCAGTCCTCAGTTCAGAGTTGGGAGTGATCCTCCTGTCTCAGTCTCCCCAGCGCTGGGATTACAGGCATGTACCGCGATGCCCAGTTTCAGTGGCTGGGTTCTGGGGCTAGCATGGCATGCAGTACCAGGGATCAAACTCAGGTCCTTGCACTTGCCAGGTAGGCACATAAACCACTAAGCTATCTCCCTAGACCAACACCAACATGTTGAACATCAACTGTTGATCTTCTTACAAAGCTTAATAAATAACAGGAGAAATAAATTCCTATGTGAATTACAATGAAGTTCTTTTTTTTTTTTTTCAGGACTGGGGTTCAAACTCATAACCTTGCACTTGCCGGGCAGGCACTTGTGCCACAGAGCTATCTCCCAAGCCTGTGAGTTACAATGAAAATGCAAATGAAATTCTACCATGGAAATGATCTTTGCTTCAATTATCACACCTGAGGCAGTTTTCTCATATCACAAATACCCAACTCATGGCTGGGGAGATAGTTCTGTGGCACAAGCACCTGCCTGGCAAATGCAAGGTCATGAGTTCAAACCCCGGTCCCAAAGGAAAAAAAAAAAAGAATACCCAAGTCTCTTTCACACCACCAGCATGTGTGCTCAGCCCTCCTTGCCTGTTCGTCAGGCCGTCCTTGTCACCTCTCTCATCTTCCTGTTTTCTCAGAAGCTTCCCATGAAATTATACAATATCCACTTACCAAAAAAATGAAATAGCACATACATGATGAGTGCTTAGAATAAACATCAGCATCTTCTATATCAACTACTTGTTTGCTTACTAAATCTAAAAAAATAGCAGAAATAAATTCCTATGTGAACTACAAGGAAAACACAAATAAAACACTACTGCAAAAATAATCTTCACTTTGGGACTTGTGGGAAGATGAGGGCTGGCCAAATAGCTCAGCAGATTAAAGTGCCTGCTAGCAGGTACAGGGACCAGGGGTTCCATCCCAGGCCTGCTGTGCCGGCCCTGCCCCCGGGACACACTGAGCCGGCAATTGAGACTGGGCCTGGTGGCACGCGCCACCTCTTGGGAGGCTGTAAACAGGCAGATCACCATGAGTCCAATCTAAAGAATTTTATTTATTTTTTTTTTTTTTACATTTTTTTTTTTTTGTCTTTTTGAGACAGGGTCTCACTATGCAGTTGAGGCTGGCCTTGAGCTCACTTTTGTAGCCCAGGCTGGTCTCGAACCGCAATGATCCTCCTGCCTCAGCCTCCCGAGTGCTGGGATTACAGGTGTGCGCCACCACGCCCGGCCTAAGAATTTTATTATTTTATTTTGTTATCTTTTTTTTTTGTTTTGGAACTTTCATTTGTTTATTTTTATGGCCAGCTCAGCCTGCCCTGAGGGCAGGGCTGGTGCAGCATGTGGTGCCAGGGATTGAACCGTGGTCCCTGAAGCCGCCTAAGCTTTCTCAAGCAGGCGCTTTAGACCACTGAGCCATCCTGCCAGGCCCCTATGAGTCCAATCTAGTAGTGAGACCCTGAACACCCTGTAGACCCTTCACTAAAATACAAAAATAAAATTTTAAAATAAGCACTACACCGGGCGTAGTGGCGCACGTCCTGGTCCTGTAATCCCAGCACTCGGGAGGCTGAGGCAGGAGGATTAGTGCAGTTCAAGACCACCCTGGATGCTGGGCGTGGTGGCACACGCCTGTAATCCCAGCACTTGGGAGGCTGAGGCAGGAGGATCAGTGCAAGTTCGAGACCAGCCTGAGCTACAAAAGTGAGCTCAAGGCCAGCCTGAACTGCATAGCAAGACCCTGTCTCAAAAAAAGACAAAAAAAAAAGACCAGCCTGGGCTACAAAAGTGAGCAAGTGAGCTCAAGGGGGCTGGGGAGATAGCTCCTTGGCACAAGGGCCTGTCTGGCAAGTGCAAGGTCATGAGTTTGAACCCCAGTTCCACCAAAAAAAAAAAAAAAAGTGAGCTCAAGGCCAGCCCAAACTGCATAGTGAGACTCTGTCTCAAACAAACAAACAAACAAAAAATAAGCAAAGAAAAGTGCAAATTGCTATCCAGGGTGTTTTTAACCTGTCACTGGGGAAGCAGAGAAAGCTAATCCACAGAAAGAAAAGACAGAATGAAGTAGATCTAAAAGAGAACTGGGGAGGCTGGGGAGATAGCTCCATGGCACAAATGCCTGCCTGGCAAGTTGCAAGGTCATAACTTTGAACCCTGGTCCTGCCAAAAAAATAAAAATAAATAAGAGAACCAGGGGCCAGAGAGATAGGTCAGTAGAATAAGCACTTGTCCAGCAGGTGCAGGGTCCTGAGTTCAATCCCCGGTACTGCAATAAATAAATAAATACATGCATACATACATACATACATACATAAGAACCAAAAGCAAGACCAAGATACTATATGTTGAATTCCATGTTACTTTTTTAGTTCTTAATTCCAGTTCCATTTCTTGGGGGCTTTGATGCTTTCTTTCCCTTGGGCTCTGTGAGAGACCTTGATATCTACCTGATTTAGGACTTATGAGGATGATGAGATAGCTCAGTGGCACAAGTGCCTGCCTGGTAAGTGCTCGGTTCTGAGTTTCGATCCCTGGTCCGCAAAAACAAAACAAACAAACAAACAAAAAAGGATTTGTTCTTTTCAAATTAGCTTACGTTGATTCCTTTTGTGGCACTTGGAACCAAAAGCTCTAATGCATTCAGTTCACTGCCCTAAGTTCCTGTTTTCTCCATCAAGTCTTTCACTGCCTATTCCAAATCTTTGACTTCTTTTTAAGAATTTTTTATTTTTTATTTTATTTATATTTATTTATTTATCTATCTATTTATTTATTTATTTATTGTTTCAGACCTTTGTTTGTTTATTCACTCATTTTTATGACTGGCTCAACCCGCCCCAAGGGCAGGGCTGGCGCAGCATGTGGTGCCTGGGATTGAACCTCAGTCCCTGAAGCTGCCTAAGCAGGCGCTTTAGGCCACTGAGCCATCCCGCCGGCCCCATGACTTCTCTGAATTTATATAATTGGGGAAAAAGCTAAAAAAGCTTTGCCCAGGAATATTCAAAAGTTTTCCCACCCCAAGCATTAGTGAATTTTCCAGAATCTCTTCCTTTATACTATATAAAAATTGTGGTATGTTCATAAATGGAACACTACATGGTATGAAAAAAAGAACGGAGTACTGATAATACACAAGAATATGAGTTAATTTCAAATCTGTCTTTTTGGAAGTCAGAAAGTCAGACACATGTGCTCACTCCGGCAGCACATATGCTAAAATTGGAAAGTCAGGCATGGTATATGTGGGCTCATACTCCGTGGTTCTATGTGGATAAAGTTCATGAACAGGCAAAACCAGCTGTGGCAACAGAATCTCAGGCTGGGGGCTTCTTCTGGGGAGCATCCTGAGCTTAAAGGGGCAATGAACTTTGTTAGGGTGATGACATTTTTATATGTTCAAATGGTAGTGGCTGAAGAACTGTTATGGTTTATATCTAGCTGTCCCCTAAAAGCCTCATGTCCTCCCTGGTGGGGTTTTTGTTCCTTTTTTTGCGGGGGAGCAGTACTGGAGATCAAACTCAGGACCTTGTACTTGCTAGACAAGTACTTAGGCCACTGAGCTATATCCCTGGCCCTGGTGGAGTTTTTGAAGATGATTGGATTATGTGCCTTATAGTTATTTCTGAAAGTGGGCTATAGTCCCTCCTCAGACTCATTATCAGTACTGCAAATTTAATTCATAAAGTGGTACTTTGGTGCATGAACTCAATTCTGTGGGTCAAGCAGGTTTTTGACAGGATGGTTTAGATCTGACCTCACCTTGAGGAGTGGAAGATGTAAGACCAGCAGCCGTTAACCTCAGTTACCACGGTTCTCTTTCTCAGAGGCCTGCTGCTAGCAAGCTTGTTTTCTTACATTAATTGACTCATACTCACTCTGCACAGCATATCTTATGATTTCATTTATAGCAAAATCTTACCTTTAATAACTGTAAAACCTCACCACTTTTCTGTGTCTTGACTAATTCTTTGCTCAGGACAAGAACTTAGAATCTGAAAGAAGACCACAGCACCCAACAACCCTAGTGAAAGTTCCACAGGTCTTAAAGAGAAAGACAGCCTTTCCACCAAATTGAAAGAAATACAGCTCATACTGTGCTCAAAAACTACTTCACCCAGCATGAATGGGTAAGGTGCTTATGCTTTTGGTAACAAAGCAAATAATATCAAAAAACTGTACTTTTTGGCGTTAGACTATCAACTCATTACCACAATAAATATACCTTTATAAATTGCTTAACATATTTATGCTAGGTTATATAGCAAGACAATTTTTTTTTTTTTTTGGTGGTACCAAGAATTAAATTCAGGACCTTGCACTTGCCAGGTAAGCACTTATTTCACTGAGCTATCTCCCTGGTTCCAAAGTTAAGAAGGATTTAATGACTTTTTTTGTTTAGGCTGGCTCAGGCTACCTTATAGGCAGGTCAGGTAAGGCTTATAGAGCTGGGGATTGAATCCTGGTTCCCTGTACCTGACTGTACTTGTCCCAGTAAGCACTTAAAGAGCTAAGCTAAGCCACAGGCACCCAAACAAGACAATTTTTGTTAAGAATTACTATAGGTACTACATAGAGAAAGTACATTTAGAAGCAAAAAAAAAAAAAAAAAAATAGTATTTAAGTCAACAAGAATTATATAATTTATTATGGAATTTCAAGCAATGGAACAGCAAGTCTGATCAATAAACATGGTAATGGAGCTGGGTGTGGTTGCGCATGCCTGTAATCCTAGAACTTAGGAGGCTAAGGTAGGAGGATCGATGTGAGTTCAACACCAGCCTGGGCTACAGAAGTGAGCTCAAGGCCAACCTGAACTGCATGGCGAGACCCTGCCTCAAAAAGACAAAACAAACAAATAAACAAATAAAAAAAAAAAACCATGGTATCAATGCAAAACATTGTAAGAAACCATTAAAACCAAAAGATAACTTAAAACACATTCAAAACAAATGTATATAAGATTCATTTGATTTCAAAGCATAAATGACTGCATTAAGTTCCTTTTTCTCTTTCTCTCTTTTTCTGGTATTGAGGATTGAACACACAACCTTGCACTTTGCCAAGCAGGTGCTTAAGCCACTGTGTTAGCTCCTAGGTGCAACTGCATTAAATTTCCTGTTGAGTAAAGAAAATAAATTAGAGCCTAATACTCCATTTACACAGAATAATTTTTTTTTTTTTTTTTTTTTTTTTTTTTTTTTTTT
>PVJA010035136.1:0-16203 GCA_004027025.1 Myocastor coypus
CCCAATTCAATATACAGAGAGTGGGCCTGACAGGATGGCTCAGTGGTCTAAAGCGCCTGCTTGGGAAAGCTTGGGCAGTTTCAGGGATCCTGGTTCGATCCCCAGCACCACATGCTGTGCCAGCCCTGCCCTCGGGGCAGGCTGAGCCGGCCATAAAAAAAAAAAAAAAAAAAACCCAAAAACAATATACAGAGAGTTATAGGGATGACAAAATCATGGGTAGATAAGAAAGTTAGCGACATGTACTATACTGCCTGGACACATTTTATTCATTTGTAATAGGTACATAAAGCTCAAGTTCTGGGGCTTCAGGTTTTGTTGAAAATCATCTCAAGCATCTAGTTAGCCAAAGATGTTTTCAGGCTCGAAGTGGTAATCTGCTCCTTGTGACAGGATGCTCTGCAGCTTCTTCTATCTTAGACTTCTCCATTGAGTTCATACCTCTATTTTCCTTGTCTTTTCCATGTGATTTTTTATGCTGAAGATGTTAAAAAAAAGAAGGAACTGAGTTAATATAACATTTGATACACATAAGCTATACAAACTATTTCAAACTTTTCTCATTTATAAACAAGAAAGCTGCTAAACATCATGCCATCAATGGAAAAGCCCATAACAAAATAATTATTCAGCTGAAAAACATCAGCAGGCAAAGGGTGCATGTTTATAAGGTGTACTCCAGAGGCCAAGGCAGGATCAGCCAAGGCCCAGCTACATACAAGTTCAAGGTCTGTCTAACTAGTGAAATCCTATCTCAAAAATACAGATACAAGTAAACATATCAAAGCAGCACTTTATAAAATGTGGATAGTAATGTTCTTCTTAAAGGAATTCTCACTTTTCTAGGTTCATAGCTTCAAAATAGTGGGAAAGATGCCAGGCAGTTTACAGTGCCATGTTTCCAGCAGTGGTGAAAGGTAGATCAAGAGGTCATGGGATTTAACTGCCTAGGCTCAGAGCAGTCAAGGCACTCAGGAAACATGCGGGAATGGTTAATAAGAGAAAAGCCTCAGGCCTGGGAAGTCTCTCAGGTAACCTAAGCGACCTCTAGTGCTTCAGTTAGTAGCAGCTTAGCCTTCAAAGCCTAACAGGAAGTGACAGGCTCCTAGGCCTCCAGCTCAGTGGCAGGAGACAGAATTGACTGACCTCAGTATCCATTCTGACTAAGTAGAAGCCTAAAGGGAGTAGATACAAAGGCCAAAGATTACCAGCCAAGGATGGGAAGGAAGTAAAGCTTTGCTTTATTCATCCTGCAGAAAATTCCTTGTCAATATCAGACTAGGTAAATAACTTAAATCCTACATTAACAAGCCATTGTAGAATGACTGACAATTTTTTGTTTTTTGTTCTAGAGTCTTTCCATGGAGCAGTGAATGACTGACCAAGAACGGAGGGGTAAGGGATATCTGAAATGGTATCATCAATACCTGGAAAAACGGAACTCCACCACTTGAAGCACAATCTCCGCTGGCATCTGCAGGTGGCTTTTGATTTAGAGGTTCTTTAATAGATTGCTCCAAAACTGTCTCTTCTTTATTCATTACCTAAAATAAGAGGCTAAACAAGTAAGTGAAAAATATCACAAAAGTAAAGGCACTTTTCTTTTTTGAATATATGATGAACATTATACAGAAGTTCAACTCAACGAAATTAGTAGAAAGTTGACGAAGTATAAAAAACAATCCCTGCTATGTTTTAATACAGAACAGTCAGGTATAGTGATGCAGGCCTGTACCCTCATGAGTTGAGGCCAACATAGTCTACATACTCAAATTCAAGACCAGCCTGCACTACACAGTGAGATCCTGTCTCGAATGAATGAGTGAGTGAATGAATGAATGAGTCAGGGAGATGGCTCAATGGCATAAGCACCTGTCTGGCAAGTACAAGGTCCTGAAGGTCCTGAATTCGATCCCTAGTACCACCGAAAAAAACCAAACCAAACCAAACCAAACCAAACCAAACCAGACCAGTGTAAGTTTCTATTGTACAATTTTCTTTTTTCTTTATCTTTTCTTTTTTTGTATTTTAGTAAGGGTCTACAGGGACCACAGGGTCTCACTATGTAGATCAGACTGTCAGGGTGCCCAGTGAGGGTGGGAGGTACCATGACTTGCCAGGGATTGAATCCTGGCTGCTACACTTGCCTAAGCAGACACTTTAATCCGCTGAGCCATTTGACTGGCCCTTACAATTTTAAAATTGTTAAAAGCCAGACGTGGTGGTGCACACCTATAATCTCAGTACTTGGGAGGCTGAGGGAGAAGAATGGCCATGTGTTCAAGTCCAGTTTGGGGCACATAATGATTTCAAGACTAGCCTGGAGATCATGTCTGAAAAAAACAAATAATAAAATAAAACCTTAGGGGGCTGGGGAGATAGCTCCGAGGCACAAGTGCCTGCTGGGCAAGTGCAAGGTCGTGAGTTCAAACCCTGGTCCCACAAAAAAAAAACCTTAAAATTTGCAATCTCAGAAAAATAAGACTGCAGTTTATCTTTTTTTGTTTGTTTGTTTTTTTGAGACAGGGTCTCAGTATGCAGTTCAGGCTCATTTTTTTTTTCTTTTCAGAATGGGGGATTGAACTCAGGCCCCTGGCGCTTGCCAGGGATGTGCTTATTCTACTGAGCTATCTCCCCAGACTTTAGGCTTTTCTTGTAGCCCAGGCTAGCTTCCAACTTGCAACAATCCTCTTGCCTCAGCCTCGCAAGTGCTGGGACTACAGGTATATGCCCCCATGCCTGGCTTGTTTTCTAAATGTTCAACTTTTTTTTTTTGGTACTGAGAGTCAAACTCACCTTATGCTTGCTAGGAAGGCACTGCGCTGCTGATCTATATCCATCCCCAGCCTGAGGCTCAACTTTTCTGTAATTATTATTCACTACAGAGTATAAGCTGCAGCCTTAACTGCCTAGGTTCTAACTGATGCTCCATCTTTGCGAAGTGGAACAAAGTAGTTCTTAAGTTTCTTCATCTATAAGATGTGTGTAGAGCAATACTAGTGCCCACATCAGAGGGTTATTGAAATAATTACATTAACATACATACAAAGAGCTTAGAACAGAATGGCAAGTACAGCTTGAACACTGGCTGTTATTATCTGCTAGCCTAGCATTTAAGAACTGATGAGGTGAAAGTGAGGGGCTTAATTGTAAGATTCAGGGTAGGATCAAAGGGTAAAGAGTAATGTTCTTCACATGCAGTGGATCACCGAGAGCTACACAGGAGCTCTCAGCTAATGAGGCTTTGCTTTACCTGGCTGTCCTCTCCCTCTTCATTGTTTTCTGAACAGCTCACCATCATCAGCAGCTCAGGGTTTTCCTTTTCTAGCCGATCCAAGAGCTGTTCTCGTGGCTCAGTTCTCACCAGTGTTGATGGGTAGAAATAACGTTTCCTCTGTGGTGTTGTACCTTTTGCAAATATTACAGAAGTGAGGAAAATACAAGTAAGATTTAAAATATGATATGCTAAAACATATACTTCCAAATGAATCTTGTCTTCCAAAAGCACAGCCATTGCCATACAGGCAGATCAGTCCTACTACCTTACAGGTACATGTGCTACCTGTGGTCAGTAATGTTCTCTAATTCTATAACTGACCTTAAATAAGCAGTCTTCACCATAATTAATACCTCCAAACTGTGAAGGATTAAGAAATGGTAGCACCAATGGAATAAAACAGTATAGTTTTCCTAATATGATTTCTTTGGTCAGAGTATTCACTTTACTATAAATGTAGTATGGCAGTTAAATATTAACTACTCATTTCTTTATAATGAGTTCATGCTGTTATACTTGCCTTTCCACTTAACAACATTCCTAATTTCATTAATGAGTGAACAGAAAACTTGCTATATAGTTCAGGCTGGCCTTGAACTCATCCGTTACCCCAAGCTCGCCTTGAACTTAAAGTAATCCTCCTGCCTCAGCCTCCTGTGCTCTGGCATTATAGGTACATACTACCACACCCAAGGGAACAATAAATTTTATGTGTTTATTGGGGAAAAGGATAAACCACCATTCTTTATAACTTACCTTTTATTTTGTTCTTTTAGAGACAGGATTTCATGACTTTACTCTGCAGTTCAGACTGCACTTGAATTCATTTTATAGCCTAGCCTGACCTCAAACTCACAACAATCCTTCTTCTCAGACTCCCTAGTGTTTGGACTGTAGGCATGTGCCACCACATCTGGCTCTACAACTTGCTTTTATAATGGCTTTTTTTTTTTTTTTTTTTTTTTTGGTATTTTAGGGAAGAGTCTACAGGGTGTCCAGGGTCTCACTACTAGATCGGTCATAGTGATCTGCCTGTTTACAGTCTCCCAAGAGCTGGGATTACAGGCGTACAACCACCATGCCATCTCAGTGCGCCCTAGGGGCAGGGCCAGCACAGTGGGCCTGAGGATCAAACCCCAGCCCCTATAATGGCTTTTTAAAAAAAAGCTTTAAGGTGTAACTTATGTCACAAAACTCACTCATTTTTTAATACACAATTCATGATTTTTTAGTTAATTTACAGGTTATGCAGCTAACACAATTCAACTAATAACTCTCCACTTAGCTATCCTCTATATGAAGCAGCTTCTTATAACCCTGTTCCACAAAGAATTCTCCAAACCCACACAGCTACTCATCTTCACAGTGCTTGATCTCTCAAAGTAGTGATTCTTACAAGTTAACAGCCATGGTGATTCCCTATCTTTCAAAATCGACTCCTAAATGCTAGCTGTTAAGAGGGACATAGAATAAAATATACAATGTGAACAGTCCATTATAGTGTCGGGGATCAAACTGCGGTCCCTGCAGCCGCCCAAGCTTTCCCAAGCAGGTGCTTTAGACCACTGAGTCATCCCACCGGGCCCCTAGTACGCTTTTTATAGAGTCCTAGGTACGTGGTTTGTCAGTTTTATTATTATTATTTTGTTTTATTAAAAATGTCTCATCTAGGGCCCAGTGCGATGGCTCAGTGGTCTAAAGCGCCTGCTTGGAAAGCCTGGGCGGCTTCAGGGACCGTGGTTCAATCCCCGGCACTACATGCTGCGCCAGCCCTGCCGTCAGGGCGCGGGCTGAGCCAGCCATAAAAATGAGTGAATAAGCAAATAAAGATTATGAAACAAGAAAAACATAAATAAATAAAATAGGGGTCCGGCGGGATGGCTCAGTGGTCTAAAGCACCTGCTTGGGGAAGCTTGGGCGGCTTCAGGGACCACGGTTCAATCCCCGGCACCACATGCTGTGCCAGCCCTGCCCTCAGGGCGGGCTGAGTCGGCCATAAAAATGAATCAATAAACAAAGGTTCTGAAACAAGAGTAAAAATAATAAATAAAATTAAAAAAAAATAATAAATAAAATAAAAAATTCTTAAAAAAAAAAAAAATGTCTCATCTAGCCAGGCATAGTGGCACATGCCTATTTCTCAAAATGACTTGGGAAATAGGCAGGAGGATCACCACTAAGTTGGAGGCCAGCCTGAACTACATAGAGAACCTGTCTATAAACAAAACAAAACAACCAAAACAAAAATAAAATGTCATAGTAAATCTAGTTCCTTCAGTGTAAAATATTTCTAAATTATGGTGCCAAAATTTTAAAAAGCACATACTACCTTTTTGTGAACACATCAAACACTTTATGAAAATTATTTTTGGGTTTCTTTTCTTTTTTAAAAAATTTTATTTATTTTGGGTTTCTAACTCTTCCATATTTGAATTGATTACAATGAAATCATAAGCCGGGCATGGTGGCTCACACCTGTAATCCCAGCACTCGGGATGCTGAGGCAGGAGGATTGGTGCAAGTTCGAGACCAGCCTGGGCTACAAAAGTGAGCTCAAGGCCAGCCTCAACTGCATAGCGAAACCCTGTCTCAAAAAGACAAAAAACAAAACAAAAAAAAACAATGAAATCATAAATTCCTACCAGGCAATGGGAAGACCCAGTTTTAAAGAACACGTAATCAAGAAGTCAAAACCAAAAACAGAACACCTAACACTGTGTTGAACTCAGCTTGAAAATGTTAAACAATTCTATTTCCCTTTTAAAGTACCTGTTGGGATATCCAGTTTGAGATCCTGTTGCAGAAAGCAATGAAGCTTAGTCAAACCCAGTTTTGTAGTTTCATTAAGTTTTAGGTTTTGTGCTGACAAATTTTCTTCATCAGTTCTTATTCGGCTAAGAAAAATATCATGCTGGTTCTTATTTTCTGCCATATGTTCATTGAATTTTTCAGTGATCTCTGACTTGGAAGCCTCCCAACTTCCGTTTATATCCTAGTACAATGTGAAAGAGCAATCAATACTTAAATAAAAGTGCCAATGCTTAACACAGTATATCACTTTCCCTCACCCTGACTTGTCCACATGTAAGTTTCAAAGACATGTATCAAGTTGGGCATGGTGGTGCACCCCTGTAATCCCAGCACTTCAGGGGCTGAGGCAGGAGGATCAGTGCAAGTTCAAGACCAGCCTGGACTACAAAAGTGAGCTCAAGGCCAGCCTGAACTGCATAGTGAGACCCTGTCTCAAAAAGACAAAAACACCAGGGGCCTGGCAGGATGGCTCAGTGGTCTAAAGTGCCTGCTTAGGAGAGCTTAGGCGGCTGCAGGGACTGTGTGGTTCCATCCCTGGCACCACATGCTGCACCAGCCCTGCCCTCAGGGCAGGCTGAGCTGGCCATAAAAATAAATAAATAAATCAACTAACAAAGGTTCTGAAACAAGAAAAGATAAATAAATAAATAAATAAAGAACTAAAATAGGATTAAAAAAAAAACCCAGGAAAAAACCCCCAAACAAAAAAACACATACACATAAAAACAAAGACACATATCAAACTCAGAGGGAACAGATAATTAACCGCATCCACTCACTTCCCAACCCAACATTTAGCAACACATGTGTTACACCTGAAACAGGATTAGACCCCTACTCCTTCTCATATCAGGGTTATAGTGAAGCAAACACATTAACATTTCATCCATTTAATTTGTCATGTATCTCTTAAAGACCATATAAGACCATCATATCTAAAACATTTTAACATTTATTCCATCAAATCAAATCAAAGTGTTCCAATTCCACCAAATGTCTCAAGTTTTTCCCACAATTGGTTTATTCCAGCCAGAATTAATCACTAGATAAAGTCTGATAATTTAAAATTAATCACTAGATAATTTATGCTCCCAACTTTCCAAAGCAAAAGGGTTGGTACTTAATCATTACCCATCTTAAGAGAAGGAGAAGGATTATCTCAGGCAAACTAGGACTTAAGGTTTTCTATTTTTTTTTTTTTTTTAAAGGGTTACCTACCCTGTTTTGTCTCTCTTTTTTTTTTTTTTTAATTTTATTTATTTATTTATTTTTTTCTTGTTTCAGAACCTTTGTTTGTTTATTCACTCATTTTTATGGCCGGCTCAGCCCACCCCGAGGGCAGGGCTGGCACAGCATGTGGTGCCGGGGATCGAACCGCGGTCTCTGAAGCCATCCAAGCTTTCCCAAGCAGGCGCTTTAGACCACTGAGCCATCCTGCTGGGCCCCAAGGTTTTCTATTTATAGATCTAAGTTATTCTTTTCCTCCCCCCTCCCAAATTTATTTATTTGTTTAGTCTTTTTGAGACAGGGCCTCACTATGCAGTTCAGGATGGCCTGTGCTCACTGTACCCCAGGCTAGCCTTGATCTTGCAATGGTCCTCCTGTTTCAGCCTCCAGAGTGCTGGGATTACAGGTGTGTGCCACCATACCTGGGTTCTATGTTGTACTTTCAATGTCCATTTATCCTGTGTATTTTTAATGAACTGATTAGATGTAAAGACTCCATCTAATTCATATTTCATTTTTGAAAATATTTTATAGGGGCCCGGCGGGATGGCTCAGTGGTCTAAAGCGCCTGCTTGGGGAAGCTTGGGCAGCTTCAGGGACCGTGGTTCGATCCCCGGCACCACATGCTGCGCCAGCCCTGCCCTCGGGGCGGGCTGAGCCGGCCATAAAAATGAGTGAATAAACAAAGGTTCTGCAACAATTAAAAAAAAAAAAAGAAAATATTTTATAAACAGTACTGAAAGCATGTATTAACTGATTGAATCGCTGCATAAGGAACAGTAAGTGGGTTCTGGTGCAGTTATTCTGCTTAGGGAAAAGTTGCCCTTGCCCATCCTACCTTAAGTTTTTGATCAAGTGATTTAAGCAATCATTAATGGCCAAAGAGGCTAGTTTATTAGAAGTTACAATATTCTAGTTAGACTTCTTTTTTTTTTTTTTTTGTCTTTTTGAGACAGGGTTTCAGTATGCAGTTCAGACTGGCCTTGAGCTCACTTTTGTAGCCCAGGATGGTCTCGAACTCACACTGATCCTCCTGCCTCAGCCTCCCAAGTGCAGGGATTACAGGCATGCACCACCATACCCGGCTCTAGTTAGATTATTAAGTCTTAATACTCTAATTATATTTGTCATTAATTCAGATTCTATGAAATATATTTCTTCACCAATTACCCTGCTAAATCAAATACACTTATTTCAGCAAAGACACAAGTTCTCTTCTTATTTATTACCTTGCAAAGAGGTACATTGCTTCTTTATTATGATCCAAAGAGTTCCATGAAATTATTATAAATACATGAGTTTTAAAACATTTGGATAGCCCCAGTGCTAGGGATTAAACCCAGGGCCCTTGCACTGAGCTATATCTGTTGATTTTTTTGAGATAGGGTCTTGCTTAAGTAGGTAAATTGCCCAGTCTGGTCTTGAACTTGCAATTCTTCTACCTCAGCTTCCAGAGTGCTAAGATTACAGGCATGTGCCTCCACACCTGGCTTGATGTGTTGGAATTGCTGGCACCATTACTCTCTCTGATGCTCAGATTGCAACACTGAGCAAGGAGAGTGTCATCAGGTCGGCAGCTGAGCCATTCCGACACAACCCCAGGAGTCTTTGATAGTTTTCTTACTTTCTGGTATGATGAACTGTCTAGGCTCATCACTTCATATCCTTCTGAAATTAACTACTTCTCTAGAATGCCGATTTCTTTGTTTCCAATTTGGTTATATAATTTAGAACATGTAAATCCCTTTGAACGTAGTAAAACCCTTTTATTGCACAGAGAGGAAAAGCAAAGTCAAAAAGCGTTGTTATAACTGTAAAGTTCTGGAAAATCCACTAATCTATCAAATATCCTTTGAGCCACAGAACAATATCTTACATACTTAGAGCTACAATATTTTTGAAAGTACCCAGGGGACAGGTAATGAAAATGAAAGGCATTAAATGTCCAAAGAGAGCGCCCTTCCTGAAGAAGCTACGCCAAAGCATAAAACAAGATCATGTTTCAGTACAGCAAATATTATAGGTAAGGATTTTGAACCATTCATTACCTTCTTTTTTTGCTGCTGGCATTGAATTCAAGACCTTGCACTTTCCATGCATGTGCTCACACAACTGAGCTATCTCCCAGCCCTTCAATACCTCTTAAAATATCATTTGTTTTGAAGCCAAATCGGAGCCAGAATATGTAATTATCTGGTTATAGCTATTCCCCTCAAAATATGTTGTGGGAACAAAGTTATTACCTCCAGTAAGTTCTGAAGTTCCTCTTCTTTCTTATTTAAGGAAGATATCCACTGTTCAGAAAAACAAACTGCATTCACGTTCAAAGACATACATCTTCGTTCAGTTTCTTGAGATATTTTTTCCAGGTCCATGCTGAGTGTATCACACTGTTTCACAGACTCATCAACCAATTGTGTACCTTCTTGGTTAAAATGTCTCAGTTTTTGGGACAAACCATCAAAATCAGTACAAATTTTTTTACTGTGCAAAGTTGTTGCACTGACTATATCCTTAGATTTCCTATAAGAAAAGAAAATAACGTAGAAATAGGAAAGTGAGATATAACCTTCCAGATATGACACAGCTCTTAAATGGAACATTGAATACATGCAGTGTGGCTCCAGTCTATCCTGTTAATGAAGGCAAGTTGAGAATCTGTCCTTTATCAGTGTATTTTCCAGCACACTAGCATCACTCTAGCATAACACCTTTCCCATCTCATCACTTTCTCCCTCCAGGCATAATGCCTTCCTTTTTATCTTTGTTACTATCTCTGATGATTCTGTTATCAAAATAGTCAGTTCTATTATTAAATGGTGCCCCTTACCTATGACATAAAATATGAACATCATACATGTTATTTTAAAATTTAAGAACAAAGTTTTCTAATAGTAAAAAGAAAACTGTATTGTATTAGAGCATGATATATCAATACAGTACATAATCTATAAGTGACATAAACACTGTTATCAGTTAAAAATTATATTTAAAGTTTATTCATTATTTTCTTCTCTCAGTAAGTTTCTCTAAAATAACATTCATAGTCATCTCACAGGACCACAGGATTAAATCTCAGGGAGCAAAATTCATCCTCTATCACCACTAGATGGTGAGTAAACCTAGTAAGGTAAGCAAAGATGCTGAAAACCAACAATGACAGAATAACCGGCAACAACTGAAAACTGAAAAGAAATTAATACAGCATCAACATAAATCACTTTCCTCATAAAGTCACAACCTAGTGGTGAGATGACACTTGGCTGAAAATACTAGGAACTATAATAAATTGCAAAGGGTTTGTGTACTTCCTAAGTATTACTTAGATTCTTGGATGATTCTGATAGTCCCTGGACACATGAGAGACACTGGGAACCTTGTGAGAGTGTACCACAGTTCCATTCCCTACTTAGGTCCTACTAAAAAATACTTTCAAGGGAAAATTTTTTTTCCAGCAAAAGGGGAATAGTTCTTGGGACTGAATCCAGGGCCTTCACACTGAGCTATATAGACCCAGCTCATTTACTATTTTTATTTTGAGAAAAGATCCTTTTAAATTGTCCAAGTTGGGCTAAAACTTGCTGTCCTTCTACTTCAGTCTTTCACAATGCTGGGATTACAAGTGTGCCCCCCACACGCGGATTAAACATGATCTTGAATCTCCTTATGTAATATCCAAAAATGTTCAAGACAACTGAAAATCACTACTGCCCAGAATCAGGAAAATCACAAGTTAAAAGAGAAAAGACAATCAACAGTTGCCAACAATAAAACAATTTATATCCTGGCATTATATAGGAAGGCTTTAAACATAGCCATCACAAAAATGCTTCAGTAAGAAACAGACACTCCTAAAAAAATTAGTAAAGGTATAAAAATACAAAAAATATCTTTATATAGATATACAAGAGGGGCCAGGGAGATAGCTCCGTGGCACAAGTACATGCCTGGAAAGTGCAGGGTCATGAGTTCAAACCCTGGTCCCGCAAAAAAAAAAAAAAAAAAAACTATATCTATATCTATATATATATCTATCTCTATATCTATATGGAGATATAGAGATAGATATATATATAGATATAGATATACAAGATATAAAAAAGAGATAGGCCACCTGTAGTCCCAGCAATTCTGGGGGCTAAAAGGAGAAGATCACTGGAGTCTGAGAGTTCCAGGGCAGTGTGGGCACCTTTATAAACCCCATTTCAATGAAAACTGTAAAACTAAGGTGCAATACTGAGCCAGGCATGGTGATACACACCTGTGACCCCAGCACTCAGAGGGCTAAGGAAGTAAGGCTGCCACCCAGTTTGAGCCCAGCCTGGGCTAAGAGTGAGTTCAAGGCCAGCTTGAATTACACAGCAAGACCCTGACTCAAAAAAAAAAAAAAAAAGATGGTCACAGTGAAATAAAAGTACCTTGTCAAATGAGGTTCACAATAGGTTAGAAATGACAGACGAAACCTCAGTGGGAGTAAAACTTTGAAGAATTTGAACAACAAAAAGATCAATAGGTAGGCAGGTAAACAGATAAAACCTCACAGGCTATAAATACAAGATCTAACATTTATTGGTCATAGAAACAGAAGGAAGAGTATGGGGCTGAAATATATACCAATAGATAAGAAAATTACTAAGCTTTGGTTAAGTCATACATAGATTTCTAAAGCTAAACAAGTCCTAACAAGGTGAACCCAAAGATGTACTTAAGTAGATATAATGTAATCAAATTTCTGAAACATAAATACAAAATGCTATAGGATCTGGGATATACCTTAGTGGCACAATGCCTGCCTGGCAAGCACAAGGTCTCTGAGTTCAATTCCTGGCACATTCCATGTATGTAAATGAACTTAAAATAACAAATTGTGGGGGCTGGGGAGATAGCTCCGTGGCACAAGTGCCTGCCTGGCAAGTGCAAGGTGGTGAGTTCAAACCCCAGTCCCACCAAAAAAAAAAAAAAAAAAAAGTTCTGAAACAAAATAACAAATTGAGGCAAATTGTTGTTTATTTTTTAGAACAGTCAGTTAGCTATAAATATTTTAATGTTTGCTCACCTGTGATCTGAGATCATGCTGAGATGAGAAAAATGTTCCCAAACTACAACTTAATACATTGGGAAAAAGTAATCTACAAATAACTCTGGCTACAGTCTAGATCATGTTTGTCATGGGTTATGGGTGTCCATTTTTCCCAGAATAGCTTAAGCTGAAGAAGTACCCCTGTTTTGGAGATTTTGTAGTTAATTTTAGTTTAGGCTATTGTTTAGAAAAGAGATGGGTTGGGGCTGGCAGGATGGCACAGCAGTCTGAAGTGCCTGCTTAGGGAAAGCTTAGGTGGCCACAGGGGCCGAGGTTCGATCCCAGCACCACATGTGCCAGCCCTGCCCCTAAGGCAGGCTGAGTCAGCCATAAAAAAAAAAAGAGATGGGCTGTGTAGATATGAAGTATAGTTTTTCCATAAAACAGATGTTTATTTTGTTTTAAAACTACCACTGTACTTGTTTTACACCATTTGTACACATGTGATATTTATGCTTAACTGTCAAATTCAGGAATTAAAATGTGGCCCTATTAAAAAAAAAAAAGCAGCTACAGAGAAGCTGTCTATAACAGTACAATTAACTTAAATAAGAATGGGTTTCTGATTTATATTAACTTGAATAATAATGGCTAGAGAGAAATAAACAACATACTGCAAATATTGAAAGAATTGTCAACACTGAGTTGTAGGTCCAAGAAAAGTTTCTTTTCAGAATGAAGAGGAAGAGCACAGCAGCTGGGGTTCAGTCCCTGGGGTGTTGTGCCAGCCCCACCCTGGGGTGCTCTGAGACAATAATTGAGACTGGGCGTGGTGGCACGCACCTGTAATCGTAGCACTTGGGGGAATCACTATGAGTCCAATCTGTATAGTGAGACTCTGTACGAAATACATTTAAAATACCAAAAACAAAGAAAAAAACAGAATGAAGGGGGAAACTAACTCTCAGACAAAAGAAAAACAGTATGTAGCCAGCACACCTACCCCACCTACCTTTAAAGACAGGAAGTTCTGTACAATAAAGGAAGCTTGGAATTCAGGAAGGAACAATTAAAAGGGGAAAAATAGGAATAAATAGACTATCCTTCTAATGAGTTGACAGCATCCAAAAGCGAAACATAAAAAAGAAGCTTGACAAACCATATATTTAAGAATATATATATTCTTATATAAATTCCTAAATGGCTCATAAATTTAAGCACAATACATGGGGGCGGGGGTAGGACTGTAGCTCAGTGGTAAATCTGTCTAGCAAGTGTGAGAACTTGGGTTTGATTGCCAGCACTGAAAAAAGCAACAAATAAAAAGAAAAGTTGGGGCCCAGCAGGATGGCTCAGTGGTCTAAAACACCTGCTTAGGAAAGCTTGGGCGGCTGCAGGGACCGAGGTTCTATCCCCGGCACCACATGCTGTGCCAGCCTTGCCCTCAGGGCAGGCTGAGCAGGCCATGGAAATAAAAAAAAAAGAAAAGTTAAGTCTAACTGGAGTTATGGGATTAACAACTGACGAGGCTGTAAAGCCTCATTAAAATTCCAGTGCAGAAATTAGCCAAGTTCTTCTTATAAACCTAGAGAGCGAGTATTTTAGGTTCCCACCATATGCCTGATACAGCGGCAGCAGCACATGCAGCAAACAGGCATGGCTGTGTCCGGAGAAACCGTAATCAAGGGCATCTGGCTGAGAGAGCGCCAAAGCCTGCCCAGGAGGTACGGCTTTCATCAGTGGTATAAGATAGAAACTATGTAATTACTTAATATCAAAGATTGAAGAAATCAGAAAATATCCCGTCAATGAGAAGCAGATTTCTATCTAAGGAAGTGCAAAAATGGAATAAAAAGACATTTATATGTGTCCAAATACAAATAAAGAATATAAGATGTATGCTCTTTGAAACTTCTGAAACAATTTTAGTTTTACAGGAAAGCTTAAAAAGATTTAAATAGCTTACTGCTTTGTACTTTCTTGAATATTGCACAGTGGTTTCTGGATGTTTTCACACTTTTCCTCCAAAGTACAGAATCTCTCTGCCCAAAGATTCATGAACTTGCAAAGTTCCTGTAAGAAACATGGGGGAAAGGGAAGGCTTAAAATTATGACACTTTAACACTTTTACTGTATAGGGCTGATGACATGAAGAAATTACACAGATTCTTTTTTTTTTGTCTTTTTGAGACAGGGTCTCGCTATGCAGTTCAGGCTGGCATTGAGCTCACTTCTGTAGCCCAGGCTGGTCTCAAACTCGCACCGATCCTCCTGTCTCAGCCTCCCGAGTGCTGGGATTACAGATGTGCGCCATCACGCCCAGCTTACACAGATTCTTAACAAGAGATCTTTACCTCTGTCACACAGAACAACTCAGTGACTATGATAGTGAAAAAACATTATATGAATTCTTTAAAAAGTAAAAGATTAACAAACTTTGTTATTTTAATTATGAATAAATTACTTCCATTGTATGTCAAAATTAATCAAACACACTCAGATGTCATATTATGTTTGGCAACTACTTGGCTAGTTTCTGCACTGGAACTTCAGGAGGCTTTGCAGCCTCCTCACTTGCTAATCCCACAACTCCAGTTAGACTTAAATTTTCTTTTTGTTTGTTTGTGGCTTTTTGCAGTTCTGGCAATCAAACCCAAAGTCTTGCACATGCTAGATACACATGGCTCTTTTTTAATAACTGGTAATACAAAAGAGAATGAATGCTGATCACCTCAGAGTCAAGAAATCAAAAAAATATCAACTATCCAAACTGAAGAAATCTTACAAAATCTAGTTGGGGCTAGACATGGTAATGCAGGCCTGTAATCCCAGGACCCAGGAGGCTGAGGCACAATGATCCCCATGAATTTGAAGCCAGTGTGGGTTACATAGTAAGTTTAAGGCCAGTCTGAATTATAAAGCGAGAACCTGTCTCAAAGACAAAAGCAAAACAACCCCCCCAAAAAGAATAAAACCCAGAATCTAGTTGGTCATACTAATAAAAATACATTGTCATGTTGGATCACATTTGATAATATTTATTTATTTATTTATTTATTTATTTATTTAGTCAGTCTTTTTGAGACAGGGTCTCGCTATGCCAGTTTAGGCTGGCCTTGAGCTCACTTTTGTAGCCCAGGCTGGTCTTGAACTCACACGGATCCTCCTGCCTCAGCCTCCCCAGTGCTGGGATTACAGGCATGCACCACCACGCCCGGCTTTATTTTTTTTTAGGGAAGGATCTACAGGGTGCTTAGGGTCTCACTACTAGATGGTATTCATAGTAATCCTGTTTGTAGCCTCTCAAAAGCTGGGATTACAGGCACATGCCACCAAGCCCTGTCTCAATCACTGTCTCAGTGCACCCTGGGGTGTGGGGTGGGGATGGCACTGCAGGCAGGCCCAGGGATCAAGCTCCTGGCTCCCATGCCTGCAGGTAGGCACTGTAATCCACTGAGGTATTTGTCCGGCCCCACACTTGATAACATTAAAAACAACTTCTTTTTTTTAAAGATTTATTTATTTATTTATTTATTTTTCTTGTTTCAGAACCTTTGTTTGTTTATTCACTCATTTTTATGGCCAGTTCAGCCCGCCCTGAGGGCAGGGCTGGCGCAGCATGTGGTGCCGGAGATCGAACCGCGGTCCCTGAAGCCACCCAAGCTTTCCCAAGCAGGCGCTTTAGACCACTGAGCCATCCTGCCAGGCCCCTAAAAACAACTTCTTATAGCCATAAAACATGCTATCCTGCAAAATGAAGAAGCTACACTAAAGACCTAGGAAGAACTGAAGATATATTAAAGACTTATTCATTGTCCAGTCAACTGTTATATTAGGTAGCAACACATACCTAATATTCTGATTTTCA
>PVJA010035137.1:0-22046 GCA_004027025.1 Myocastor coypus
CCTCATGCATTCATGCATGTGAGGCAAGTGCCCTACTACTGCATTACCCCCTAGTCCTGCATTTTAAATCTTGAAATTAGATGACTTAGACTAATGTTAGTTTGTGTTTTCTTAGGATTTAATTTTGTGAGTCCATGTTTACAGTACACAATGGAGTATCCATCATGAGAGGCTGGGCATGGTCACACACCTGTTTCTTGTTTGTTTTTGAGATAGTCTCACTGTGCACTTCAGGCTGGTGTTGAGCACACTTTGTAGCCCTGGCTGGACATGAACTTGCAGGGATCCTCCTGCTTCAGCCTCCTGAATGCTGGCTGGGATTATAGGGGTGCATTACCACATCCACCGGTGGCACAGCTCTTAATCCTGACACATATTAGGCTGAACCAGGAAGATCACCAGGAATTTATGGCCAGCTAACACTATGTATTGAGTAGTCCTGTCTCAAAAAACCAAACAACCCAAATATGTGTACTGCAGGTACTTGGTCCTATGTATATAACATATCTCTATATCTATATAGCTGTATCTACTTTTTTTTAGAGACAATGTATTGCTATATAGTGCAGGCTGGCCTCAAACTCACAATGATCTTCTGGCCTAAGCCTCCCAAACGCTGGGATGACAAGCCTCACCACCATTCCTGGTGACACGTTTACATTCTTTTTGCATCCCTTTCCCCTCCCCTGGAACTGAATTCTGTCAGGCAGTACTCAACAAGCACAGTAATGTGGAAAGTCCTTTATTGATAGTAACTGGGCCAGGTCATGCAGTTGTAAAGAAGTCAGCCTGAGGCACTGTGGCTTCCGCCTGAGGCACTGTGGCTTCCATGAGCACAGGCTGAAGTCCTGGCCTTCTGCTTTCCAGACCCTTCTTTAATGGGATAGCTTTTTTACAAACACTTGAAATTCTTCAAAACTGACTTCTCCATCACCATTCTTGTCCAGTTCTTTGAAGAGGTCATCTAAGGTGCTTGGACCCTGGTTCCAGAGAGAAAGGGTGGGACAAGGAAAGGAAAAGATGAAATCAAGGCCACGCTACCTCATTTTTTTTTCTTTCCGAGTCCAGGCTGGCCTTGAACTCGTGATGATCCTCCTGCCTCAGCCTCTTGAGTGCTGGGATCACAGTGTTGGAAGAGTGCAGGACTCTCCCCAGTTTTGCTTGCTGCAGCTTTGCCTGGACAGGTGGGCGAGGGCAAGAGGCAGGGCCCTGCTGTCCCCTGCCCTCCCACTGGCCATGATGCCCACCTTGAGCAGAGTGGGAAACTCTGCCTGGATCAGCAGCTTCAGCTCTTCCTTAGACAGCTGGTCTGGGTCACCTTCTTTGGCTGCATATTTTTCAAAAATGCTCTTGAGCTCCTCGGGAGACTTTTTAGCGGCCATGGTGGTGTCCTGCAAACAGAATACCGTGAGCTTCCCCGAAGGCTCCCATGCGGTGTCCGCTGAATGTTGCCAGTGGCCTGCAGGCCTCTCCCTGGCAAAGATACAGAGAAGGAGAAAAAGGCAGGAGGAGGAGGAGGAAGAGGAGAAGGAGATAACTGGGCACAGTGGTGCAAGATTTTCCAAAGTGTTTTAAAGGGAATTCTTGTGGGGCTAGGGTGAGGCTCAAAAGCGGGGTGCTGGCCTAGCAAGCTCACGCCCTGCAGGCCACTCTGACCTGCTCGCAACAGCACAGTCCTGAGGAGTCAGCAGATGCTTGAGCTGCATTGAGGACTCAGTGCTTTTATAGGCCCCAGACACACCACCCTGATTAAGAGATTTTCCTTTTGTTTGCTGTTTAAGGGTAATTATTAATAGTTTCTGAAACTCAGGCTTAAGACTGCATGACCCTCTTAATGAAGGGCAAGATCCACTGGCGGGCCGCTCTTGGGTGTTCCATGGTCCAGAGTCCTGGGAGTGGGTCTGTACGTGTGTGCTCCAGAGTGTACTGTTACTTCGCTGCACAGCCAGAATATCTGAATATCTGCTTGCAGTTCACATTTTGGACTTAGCTATATGTGCAGGATTGTTTTCAAATGAGTTGCATATTTAGGCTTGGAAAATGAGCTTTCTTCATATTCAGAAAAAATATGATCACAGAAGGACAATGTGACACAGCTTTCTGGCCCTTGAGGTCCTACTCTGCGAGAGTTTGAGCATTGGGGTGAGTGAATGGAAGGTTTGCTTCATAGAGGGACCACACACACACACACACACACACACACACACACACACACACACAGTCACTGGGGGCTTTACTTGGCAATGCAAGATTACTAACTTGGTCAATTAACTAATTGGTCGTTTTTCAACATTTTTATTATTTATTGTTCCATCTCTGCTTTTTTTCATTATGCTTTTTTTGTTGTTACTTTGTTTTTTTGAGGCAGGATGTTCTTATGCAGCTTGGGCTTGCATTGAACTCACTATGTGCCCTGGGCTGGCCTCAAATTCTCAGCACTCCCCCTGCCTTAGCTTCCAGTGGGTTTACAGGCATGCACCACCATGCCTGGCTCACATAATCCTTTTTCATACCCAGTATATTTTGCGAATCATTTAAAAAATTCGTGGAAACATTTGGCTTATTCTCATATAATTGCAAATGCTTCCAAGTTTTTGGAATTGTCAGGACTTAAAATTGGGGACACAATTAAGCTCCATTGGCAAGAGCTTCATGAAATAACTCGGACAGCCAGGCATGGTGATGCACACCTGTAATTGCAGCACTCAGGAGGCTGAGGCAGGAAGATCCCTTTGATTTCCAGGGCAGACTGAGCTACAGATTAAGTTCAAGATCCTGTTTCCATAAAACAAAAGAGACCCCCCAAATAACTGGGACATCTCCAGGGGACATGGATCTAGTGCTGCTTCACACGAAGGAGTTCCACATCTGCTTGGACGGCTCCAAAGAGCTTGGAAACCCTTTTTCACTTCCACACTTGGACCATCTGTAAGCCAGAGCTCGCCTGCTCATGTCATCTTCCTCTCTGTGGCTTTGTAGCTCTAAATGTCTAAGGATTTATTTTTACTGCACGGCAACACGACCCTTCTGGAGCTACTTAAGAGCACCCTGCCAGCTCTGTGAAGCCTCATACAAGTTGTTAGTGTTTGGACTCAGAAAAAGTGATGGTAGTGTGACCAGTGTAGAAGACAACGCAGCGTGCAGGCCCGGGCTGGGACAGGCCCTTTGGTTTTAGCTAAGAGATTTTATCCAAACATATTCTGACTCTGCCAGCGCTTTTTAATCAAGCTTCTAGAGAATTTCCAGTGCTTTTATGTGTGGGCTCTGTTCTCCTGGGAGGAAGTGGGCTTTTGTGACTAATTATAGTGAGAAATGTCTTTTTTTTTCTCAGCGTCTTTAAAAAATATGTCTTCTACAGAAAAGTGGCAAGAATAGTACAAAGACCATCCATCCACCGCTTGACCATTTTCACTAAGAGCTAACATTTCCGTCTTTATTTCCTATCTCTCCGGAGCACCTGAAGATCAGTTGTAGGGTACCAGGGTGCTGCCCTCAGCTCTAAGTGCTGCAATGTGGCCCCTACAGAGAGGACATTCTCTTGCATAAGCAGAAAGCCATCATCACAGCTCGATTCCTATCTCCCCAGTTGCTTCAATAGAATTATTATTTCTTTCCTTTTTTGAGATAGTGCCTCTCTGTAGTTCTGGTTGACCTTGAACCTGACAAGGCTGGCCTCTAATTTATGGAGATCCTCCTGCCTCAGCCTCCTGAGTACAGGAGTACAGAGATGATAAGCCTATGCCACCACATCTGACTGAAATAGCATCTTAAATCATCAATTCCCTCAAATTATCACCTGTGATCTAAATGTATGGGTAGGCTATTGTAGTTCTTATGTCTATATGGAAGGGATGATCTTTATACCCATAGACCACAGGGCAGGTAACATGTCTGTTATAAACACACCGACCTTGCACAAGGCATATGGTGCATATAACATATATTTTCTAAGAAGCATTTTTAGTGTAGTGTTGGTTAAGAGCTTCTTCACTTATAATCAGGGTGTGGAGGCGCATGCCTGTCACCTGAGTGGTCTGCAGTACAAGGCCAGCCTGGGCTATACAGCATGACCTTGTCTTGAAAACCAAAATAAAACAGTACAGCTGTTTGGGTTTCCAGTCTCATTTCAAGGAAAACTCCCGGATGAGATGGGCCCAACTATGCAGCGGAACTTGGATCCACAGCAAGTGCCGCTGGAACTCTGCAAACAGCTTGCTCACGTCCCCAACCGTATTTTTTTGAGGTCGATTTTTCTCCTTCCCTACAGACTCCAAATGTAGAATTCCCTAATAGATATTGTCATGAAACATTAACCAAAACTGTACGCAGGCCTGCGATAAATGCAGGGTGTGGTCCCAGAGTGCATTGTGAAATGAGAGAGGGGCCGCATAGCAGGCACGGATTGCTCATGGAAAAATGGAGAGGCAAAGGTTAGTGACTACACTGAGGTTCAATTGCCTGATCTTTGGACAGACTTGATGTTTTTTTCCCCTAGGAAAATCAAGAGCTCTCTCTCTCTCTCTCTCTCTCTCTCTCTCTCTCTCTCTCTCTCTCTCTCTTATTTATGTATTTATGTATTTATCTATTTATTTATTTATTTGGTCTTTTTGAGATAGGGTCTTGCTGTGTAGTTCAGACTGGCCTTGACCTCACTTGACCAGCCCAGGATGGTCTCACACTTGCAGTGATCGTCCTTCCTCATCCTCCTGAGTGCTGGGATCACAGCTGTGTAAACTTCAAAAAGATACTACAGGCTGAATTGCAGCCATCCTGACAAAGGACACCTTGCCTGCACCTTGTACTAGTCCCTGGCACTGGAGTCTCTGGCAGTTCGCTTTCTCCTTCCAATGTTTGGCCTGTGCTGTCTCCCGACCTCTAGGTCTTGCAGGGCTCTGCCTTGGTACCTGAGTTCCTGGGGGTTTACAGGCCCTGTTCAAAGAGTGTTTTTTGTCCTATGGGTGCAGCCCCACTGCTGTGCTCACTGTGGCCTGAGAGGTTACAGGGATCGCCCTTGGGACTTAGGGTGCTCTTTTGGAATGGGGCCTGCTTCTCATAAAGGGTGAGTGTGCCTCATTATTGTCCTGTGTCCATGTGATGCCTCTGCTGTATTATGACACAGCAAGCCTCTTCAGTTGGTGCATACCTGTAACTCAGTACTCTGGAAGGCTGAGACAGAAGGATCCGAGTTCCAGCCTAGCCTGGACAACTTAGCGAGACTTTGTTTTTCTTTTCCTTTTTAAAAAGATCACTTATTTATTTACTTGTTTATTTATTTGATACGGGGTCTTGCTACACGGTCCAGACTTGTAGTGATCCTCCTGTTTCAGCTTCCTGAGTGCTGGGATTACAGGTGCACACCACCACGCCGCAGGTTCTGGACCTGGTATGGCATGTGGTACTGGTAATCAAAACTGATCCCTTGTGCTTGCCAGGCAGACACTTAGACCACTGAGCTAGTGAGGCTGTTTTAAAGTAAAATAAATAAATAAATAAAAACAAGAAGGAGTGGAGTGTAGCTCAGTGGGAAGGCATTAATTTCAGTTCCCATACTGCACATGCGTGCATACACACACACACACACACATACACACACACATACAGACACACATAGACACACACACAGAAACGCCCCCACAAACACAGCCTCAGTCACATCTGTAAAGTTGTGTGCCATTAAGGTCCCAGGACTTTTGCTTCTAGGACTAGGAGGTGGTGAGACGGGAGGGAGCATCCTGCCTAGGATCTGTGAGGCCAAGGGAAGAACCTTGGCTGGAATCCACAGGCAAAGCACATATACCCAGCCATGTTGGGTAGCAGAGTGCCATCCAGGATGGGCTGTGGTCTGGTTACCCATTTTGTACTCTTCCTGTGGGCTGCAGGGAGCATCATCAGAGGTTAGTGCCACACCTGTCCTTGTGTGTGCCTTTACATCTCCTAGAGCTTTATTATTTATTGATCCTTTTTTATTTCTTTATTCTACATGGCTGTTCCACATGGCTGAGTTCCAAAGAAAAAGCTAGGCATAGTGGTGCATGCCTGTGATACCAGCACTTGGGAAGCAGAGGCAGGAAGATCGCTGGGCATTCAGGGCCAATTTGGGCTACATATCCTAGCTCAAACACCAGAAAAGGAAAGACAGATATGGACATCAGTAGACAGCCAGAATTTTGGACAAATGAGTGGCCAAGGTGGTCTTTTGTGATACAACAGGTGTTTCCCTTTTCTGTGTGAAGTCTAGGGACTCAAGGGTTATTGGGGAACAGTGTAGTGAAGGTCTCCTCTGCCTGCCCAGCGACACTGCAGGAGGGGCTTGTAGACACAGCCATGCTCCTGTCTCTCAGGCTCTGCATGACAGGAAGTCAAAGAACACAGCTCTTCTGGTTTTTGGTTGCTGAGTCAGTTTTGGTCTGAGAGACCAAAATCTATCATTGTTTCTATTTCGTTGGTGTTTTGAGATCTGGTCTCACTACGTGGTTTAGGCTGCTCTAACTCCCTTCAGTAGGGTCTTCAGCTTATATTTTCATTAAGTTAATGCTGTCATTGCTCTTCCCATGGGAATGGTCTATATCTTTGCTTCCTGTTACCTAGATTTTCCTGAATTATTTGGCTTTGTCCTGCAAGAGAGACCATGCGATACTTAAGATCATGCATCTGATATTCTTCATGTAGCATTGTGCTGTCAGGGTACATCCATTTTCCTGCAGCTGACTGAGGTTTATCCTTCTTTAGGGCAGAGTAGAGCTCTATTGCATGAGGGGGAGAATATGCTAAAAGAATGAAGTTGTACCATGCACCCAGACCAAGTCCCCATGACGAGCGTATTCATGCTGCATTGCAAACATGGACTAATAAAAGCTAAAAAGAAAAAAGAATACTAGGGGGGCTGGACATGATGGTGTGTCCTTGGGATCTCAGCACTTAGGAAGCTAAGGCATGAGGGTTGCCAGGTGGATGAAGCCAGCCTGGTTTGTATAGCGACTGTAAGACTAGCTCTGAACTACACACCAAGACCCTATCTTAAAGCTACCGCAAGGCCTCCCTGCTCCAGGATGTTGGGACCTGAACTTCCCTGCAGTTGAGACCTTGGCCACACAGGAGCCGCTGCCATGGTTCTCTCTCCTATCACCGATGATGTCAGAAGGTTGGGCAGCCAGGGCCCTGTGTCCCCTCCCTGCAGTAATCCAGCTGCAGCCAGTGGTGGAGGGTCCAGATGTGGTGCAGCCGCTGCACCTATGACCCAGGAAACCCAGTCTCCCTCCCCTCAGCCACTCCTGTGCCTGGCTGGGGACACAGAGTTCAGAGGCTCTAAATGCCTTGAACTGATAAGATGGGACATTTTCTCAGAAACCTTTAGCTCAGGAAATTCCGTGTATGTCTCAAGGTGCTCAGCATGGGGGAAAAAGGCAGGGCTGGTGGGGGCTCCGTGGTGGGCTAACGGAGTGTAGCTCTTCCAGCATCTTAGCAAGAGTGCGAGCTTGAGGCCTGTCAGCCCAGCAGTGGGGAGGCTGAGGCAGGCGGATCTCTGTGAGTTTGAGGCCAGGCTCTGCTGCATAATGAGACCCTGTTTGAACACCAACACCAGTAAAAGCAAATCTTGAAATGTGAGTGGTTCTCTTGCTTTCAAGGTGGTAAACTTGTACTGTTTTCTTTCCCGAGGTGATTGATATGCCGGAACACAACCCTGGTGATCTTGGTGGGACCATGAGGCTGGGACTGAGAAGAACTGTCTTCAAAACCCAGAATTCCATATTGAGTAAGTGTCTGAGATGGCTCGTATTAAATATGGTGTGTGTTGTTATATCTGTGCTGGGACCCAGCCTTCTGCTGCAGGCTCAGCCCTGTCCCCTCTGGTGGCCTCAGGAAATGAGTTTCCCTCTCTTTGCACCCCTGCTCTGGGGATGCTGTACTCAGTGTCCCTGTGTCTAGGGAGGTCTCCTTGTGGCACCAAGCCACAGGGTGAATGCGCCTTTGCATGGGACCTAATGTTGATTGTTTTGCTTTGCTAGAGGCTGAGGCTGGGTGATTATAGTGAGTCTGAGGTCAACCTGGAGTATGCAGCAAGATAGTATCTCAAAAACAGTCCTTGCTGGGACTATAGTTCAGTAGCACAGTGCCTGCTTGGCAATTACAAGGTCTTGCATTCAATTCGTTGTACCAACAAAACAAGACAAAATAGCAGAACAACAACCAGAGCTCTTAGTTCAAGGGAGGTATCTGCTCTGTACCTCTGTACTGTGTTCGATTCCAGAGATCTACCAGGGAGTAGCACAGGACCAGCTCCACCTTCCCAGGGCCACAAAACAAGTGAGGAGCTGGGCGTGGCAGTGCATGTCTCTAATCTCAGCATCCAGGAGGCAGAGGCAGGAAGATCATTGAGAGTTTGAGGCCAGCCAGGGTTAACAAAGTGAGTTCAAACCCAGCCTGAACTGTACAGTGAGACCCTGTCTCAAAAAAGACAAACAAAATCAAAAAGACCTGATGGAAGCAGTGGGAAAGGAGAAGGGCAAGGCTCTAAGGAAGTGGAACATCCGGGCCCCAGGACCTCTGGCAGCAGAGCCATCCCCTGAAGTGCTGAGTCTGTAATGGGAGCCTTGCAGGGGTGGGCTCTGTCACATGGTGCTCGCCTGGCATGCATTGTGGTTAAGAAAAACGCAACAAAAGTCAAAGATGAGTGTCATGGTTCACACCTGTAACCTCAGCACTCTGGGTGGCTGAGGCAGGAAGATTAGGAAAATTCAAACCTAGCGTGGGCCATTTAGTAACTTTTGGGGTGATAGTCTTGCTGTGTAGCCCAGGATGGCCTAAAGCTCATAGTGCTCCTCCTGCCTCAGCCCCTTGAGTTGGGAGTACTGGGATTACAGGGATATGCCACCTTCCTCGCTCCTGAGATTCGGTCTGAAAGTAAGAAAAGGGCCTAGAATGTGACTCAGCACATAGGCCTGGATTTGATCCCAGAATTACAAAACAGTGGAGCAAACCAACAAGAATATCTTGGGAAACTGTTGACTCAGGGAAGAGCATGATGTGGTGTGATTTTTTCCTTTAAAGACAGTGTGTGGGTAGAAGCCCCCTGACAGGAGCAACCCCCCCCCCAGGCAGCGCTAGGCACAGACACAAGTTTTCCTCTTGTCTTATACGCAGCAGTGGGTTTGGCTTTCCAATGTTTTCAAATGCTCTGAAACTGTTCAGCAAATTGCTTAAGTCACAAAAGCAGTTAGGGAAGAAATTAATGTTTTAAAATTATATCTGCTGGAAAAGATTCAGAGATAATTGTGCTAAGCTTTTTTAAAAGAGCATTGTGTTCAACATATCTAAAGACCATGGAAATAAGACAAATGTAAGATGTATTTTTACTTACAGTCGACAAAAGCAGTGTTGATGCTTTTCTATGAATTTTAAACACAGTACCAGAGCTTATTTAAGATGTGCTTTTAAACAGCTTCAGTGATATAATTCACATGCCACGGGACTCAGCTCTTACTAGTATACAGTTGGCTGGTTTTTATCAGATTCAGAGTAGTGCAGCCATCCCCACAACTTCAGAACATACTATTTCTTATTTTTTTCAGATGAGGCCTTGTTATGTAGTTTGGGTTGACCTTGAACTCGCTATGTAGTACAACAATCCTGCCTCAGCCTCTCAAGTGCTGGGATTATAGGCGCGTGCCACCATAGCTGACTGTAGTCTTTCATTACAGCCTAACTTTTCAACCTATCTGGTCTTCAGCTCTATTATTTGAGCCCATAGTATCTCTGTTCTCTTTTTTGTCGAGAGCAAGGTTAGGCTTAAATTCACAGGTACAAGAATTCCTCCTGCCTCTGCCTCTCTGCCTCTGCCTCTGCCTCTGCCTCTGCCTCTGGGGTAGTTGGGAAAATGAACACCATTCTGTTGGGCTCTGGGTATATAGGATTTAGTGGATTTATGGAACCCACTGTGTTAATTGCTTTCCTGTTTGTAAACATTTCAACTTGGTTCTGCTGTGCTATTAGAAAATTGCTGACTCAGGCATCCTGGCACTGTTCCTGAGGATAGTTTTCCAGGACTTGGGTGATTAGACAGAAGTATAAGGACACTTTTATGGCTGATAACACTGTGGAAGGGTTTGAAAGAAGAGGGGTTGGTTCCAGTGACACTAATAGTGCTAGGGCTCCTGCTTTCCTGGCCTTGCCTGTAGTGTGGTCTTTTTCTCCATTTTCTATAGGGAGGATGGAGGAGCCCATGCTTCAGGGCTCCACTGTGCATGTCCTTTGGGTGTTGCCCAGTGAGCCTCTTCCTGCCGTGTAGATTCACCTGTGCTGTCTTCATTAGCATTTCAGCCTGGAAACAGGGGCTCTTTCCCCAGGTATCTGGCCTTACTGGCTAAGCTAGGGGCCAGAAAACTCTTATTATTCTCTTGTTTCTGTCTCTCTTTCGTTTCTCTCTCTCTTTTGTCTGTCTGTCTGTCTCTTGCTAGTTTTTTGAGATAAAGTCTCGCTATGCAGTTCAGGCTGGCCTTAAACTCTGTATCCCAGAATGCTCTTGAACTCAATGTGATCCTCTCACCCCAGCCTCCCAAGTGTTGGGATGGCAGGTGTGTACCACCCTGCCTGGCTCAGGAAACTTTCAGGGAAGGGCTAGTAAGCAAATGACCATGGCTGTGTTCCAGTGAAACTTTATTCATGGCTACTGAAATTTAATGCCCTATACTTTTCTGTGTCACTTGAAGGTTTTCAGCCACGTGGAAGTGTAAAAATCATTCTTAGTTTGAAGGTCTAACAGAAGCTCATATGTGATAGTGGGTCAGGCTATGCTTTTTGAATCCCAGAAAGGTAAAAGAAAACATCTCAAGCAGAAGCACACTTGGAATTCTGGGATTTATGGAGGCCAAGGCTGGAGGATCTCTGCAATTTTAAGACCAGCCTTTGCTACATAGTGAGACCATATCTCAAAATAAACAACAACAAGCCATAAAAAGCAAAAAGCCTGAAACTCCAAACCAAAACCCCTCTTCATTTCCTCATATTAAAGAGAGGGTCTTAAAAAAAGAGAGGGGCTTGACTACGATGTCGGCTCTGATTTCCCGTAAAACGAAAGCAGAGTTTGGAAAGCAGAGTTAAGAGGCCACTAGGCACTGGTGTTGGGAGTCCAGTCACAGGTCTTGGCTACATTCTGGGCACTGATGTACAGAGCGGTGACATGGAAAAGCTGAGAGCAGGTGGGAAGGAGCGAGGATAAGGCAGAGCAGGCCTTCTGGGCTGGAAAACCTGCTTTTGCTTTCTTTTCTCTTATCCTGACACTGATACCAAAAAGCAGCTTCTAGTTTCTAGTGAGATTAGATTATTAAGATGCTTTAAAAAACAGAAACTTTGGCTGGGTTAATGAGGTGATTTGCAGAAGCATTTAAAGTCCACATTGTGGTCATTTGCCATTCCTGAGCCATGTGACCCAATATGCTTCCTGTTGTATATGTCTGGGCCAGCTACTCATTGAAGTATGTTTGGTAGCATGCAGGCATAGTAAAGAAATAGAATAAGCACTTGCCCTTAAAATAATTATTATGAGGCGGGGAAGATAGCTTGGTAGTCTAAGTGCCTGCCTGGCAAGTGCAAGGTCCTGGGTTCGATCCATTGCACCACATGCTATTCTGCTGTGCCAGCTACTGAAACCAGGTGGGGTGGTACACGTCTATAATTGTAGCACTGTGCAGGCTGAAAACAGGAGGATCCCTGTTTGTGCAAGCTGTGTAGCAAGACCCTGTACCAAATAAATAAGTAAATACATACATAAATATTTTTTTCTAAAAATTATCTTTTTTATTACCTTTAATAAGAAATTACAATGTGATAGTTTTAAAACATGTTACTAGAATATTCACAATAGTTGATGCAATGCATATTGTTGTCCTCATTATAGTTATACTGGGCATAGGGTGTAGGCATGAAAAGTTTTCTAACAGTTATTGGTACACTAGATTTCTTCTCTTTAATCTGAGAGAAGGTAGTTATATACATAGTCAAATGTTCCATAACTGCAGTGTGCTACTAGCAAAATTGGCAATGTTGGAAGCTGTTGATTTGAGACTTTTACTACTCAGCACACTCAACTACTCTTAAATTTTATGCACCAGGTAAATAAATAATTTTTAAAAGTTTCAAGAATTATTTTGGTAAGCCGGGCGTGGTGGTGCACACCTGTAATCCCAGCACTCGGGAGGCTGAGGCAGGAGGATCGGTGCAAGTTCGAAACCAGCCTGGGCCACAAAAGTGAGCCCAAGGCCAGCTTGAACTGCACAGCAAGACCCTGTCTCAAAAAGACAAAAAAAAAAAAAGACAAAAAAAAAAAAAAAGAATTATTTTGGTAAAGGACACATTGCTGTGAAGCCCCTTCAAAATCTTCACCCTGGCTCCCAACATAGCAAGCCAGTCATTCCTGCCATTTTCTGCCATGGCTCTTGAGTCCTCCCTACCGAGTGTCTTTAGTTGTACCATCATGACCGTTTTGATCACTCAAATCCACTCAAAATGTTCACTCTTCCCCACCATTTTGCCTTTGGGAGGAGCCAAGAGTCAGATGTTCCCAGATCCAGTGAACAGAGAGGGTGAGGACACCGTGGGATTTTTCTGATCTGCCTCTCCATACTGATGGTACTTGGCAGCAGCACTCACTGTTTTTTTTTATTGGATACAAGGTCTTGCTACACAGTTGAGACTCATAGTGATCCTCCTCTCTCAGTCTCCCTGGTGCTGGGATTGTAGCTGTGCACCATCACACCTGGTTTCAATGCTGCACGGTGTGCTGGTATGGCATGCAGTACTGGGGATTGAACTCAGGTCCTTGTGCTTCCCAGGCAGGGCTTTTGCTTCTGAGCCTTAGCTCTATCCCTCATTATGTTTTTTTTATTATACTTTAGAAAGATCCTTTTATTGAAAAACATCCATAAGTATTCACTGAAATCATAACTTTAAAAAAATCTAATAATCTTTACCAATTAGCGCACACATAATGTATTATAAAACATTAGGCAATCTTAGTTTTGAGAAATCTAATCTGTAAGGTCACACCTGTATTTACTATCAACATGAAGTACTGGGTCACATCAGAAATCAACCAGGCTAACTTAATACACTTATCGATACATAGCATTCAGATTAAACCAATGTCCCATTCAGTGTTTTAAATATGGCCTCCATTGTAAGCAAGGGGTACTGCCAAAGGATTTCTCCTTTCAACACTGTGACTAAGTTTCATGTCACAAATACAGAGCCTGGCTCTATCTATATGCCCAATGCGATTGAACACTGTGTAGCCAGTGTCTTTAGAACTTTTTTATGTTGACAGGATATTATGTGTCCTTGGGGATCTGTTTTAACTAGAAAAATACCTTTTAAGTCCTTTGTACATGAACAATATATATATAACATTTGTTAAAAAATCCGTCTCAGCATCGTTTTGATTCATAAGCAACCTGAATATACATTGTAATATCTCAGTTACAGCTAAAGCAAGATGTCTTCTAAAGTCTGTTTCTATTGAGGTCTGATGACTGGAAGGAAGGTCAGGGTTGGAGAAAGACAAAGAGACCTGTGCTAATGTCCAGCAATAGGCTGGGTTTTTTTTCCCTCTATAGTCGTGATTACTTAGGGCTCCTCCATGGAGATGACATGTAGAGATACAGTCCGGCCAGAGGGAGGAGGCAGGCCCAGTAGCCTTCAGTCCTCCTGGACCATCTGGGAAGTTGAGTCTGAGCTCTGTGACTTCCACTTCAGAGTGCAGTCTCACTTCTAGTGGCTGCCTTGGCAGTCAGGGCGTGGCTTAGACACTTAGGAAAGAGGGCTCCAGAACTGCTGCAGCAGGCGGCAATAACCATGGGACAAGTGTGTTTGAAGCCAGGAGAGGATTCTCAGGGGGATTTACAGCCAGGTGTTTTAAATTTAAACATGCACAGTGTGTTGGGATCACCTCTCGTGGATTAGGGACATAACCTAGCAATAGGTGACATCCATACCCTTCCTATTGACAGTCCAGATCACATCACCACTGGCAGCTGCAGAGTTTAGAGCACAGCCCAGGTGCCACACACCAAGGGACCAAGGGCTGTTCTGTCTCTGCTGTGTAGCTCTGCTTTTCTCTGTGTCTGGAAGTGTGGGAGAAGAGCACCCGGGCTCAGGGGATGCTCATGAGGCTAACTGGGGCCTCTCTGTGGTCCTCGGACCCTGTCTGGCAAGGAGATGGTGCTGCTCATGTGGGGGAGGGGAAATGTGGGGTATTCTCAAGGGAACTGCCATAAGGAACACTGGTGGTATATGCCTGTCACCCAGGCACTCCAGAGGCTGCAGCAGAGGATTGTGAGTTCCAGGCAAGCCTTAACCACATTGTGAGGTCCCATCTCAAAAAACAAAATAAAACAAAACGCGAAATGGGGCCAGAAATTTAGCTCAGTGGTGCATCCCCTACCTGGCAAGCATGAGGTCCTGAGTTTGGTTCCTAGTACCAAAAAAACACCAAAAAACAAAAAAACCAAAAAACTCACCAAACATCAAACAACAACAACAAAGACCTACCTGGAAAAAAATGAATGATTTTGACACATATCTGTAATCCTAGCACTCTGGGAGGTTGAGCCTAGAGGTCTTCAAGTTTGAGCCCAGCCTGGACAACCTAGTGACTTAGCAAGACTTTGTCTCAAAATAAAACATAGGAAGGGCTGGGGATTTACCCCATGCAAAGACACTGGAGTTCAATTCCTACTGCCACCCAAAAAAAGTACGTATATATATTATTTTAATGTATTTAGTACAGGCTTTACAAAGTCTTATTACACAGATCAGATTCGTAGTGCTTCTCTTGTTTTCAGCCTCCCAAACACTGGGATTGCAGGCGTGCGCTACCATGCGCAGTCTCAGTCGTTGTCTCAGTGTGCCCTGTGGGCAGGGCAGGCATAGCACACCAAGGGATCAATCTTCCTGGCCCCTGCATCTGCCTAAGCAGGCACTTTAATCTCCATATATATATATATATATATATATATATATATATATATATATATATATATATAATGTAATTACATTACATAATATTATATATTATGTAATTATATAATATGTAGTATATATTATATATAAATGAAATATATATATTTTTCAATTTATACCTCTGTCTCTCTCTCTCAGATGCACACACGCATGACAGAGAGTACCCTGTGTGAGTCCATACAGATGCGGTTGTGTGGATAGGCAGGGTGGATCTGCTGGCCTCCAGGTTTTGCAGCCATAGTCTTCCACTTAGGCCATGTTGATGGCTTTTGCGGATGCCATCACCATATTGTAGGCGTCGAACCTTCCCAAGGTTTTAGCAATAACAAATAGCTGTCTGTACACAGGAGACACAGGTTTACCCCCACTGCTTTAGATTATTGCTCTGCGCCTGTGATCTGCAGCTGATAATCACTGATAAACACATGCCAGAGGATTCCTCTGCAGGTGTCAAGGTATGGTTCCCAAGCTAAGTGTGGTGTTGCACCCTGTCATGCCAGCACTCAGGAGGCTGAGGCAGGAGGATTGCTGTCAGTTTGTGGACAGTCTGGGCTTTATTGTGAAGTCAAGGCCAGCCTGAACTACAGAGCAAGATTCTGTCCCAAAATTTTTAAAAAGTAGTAGTAAAGCTGATTACTTGAGTGCTCATCTCCCTTTGTGTCTTTCAGGGAAACTGTATGGTGACGTCCCATTTGTAGAGGAGAGACACAGACATCGATATGAGGTAGGCCTTCCATAAGCCTTAGAGTCTACACAGCACTGCAGCTCTGCAGTCCTCTACCTGTGGGGTTGCTCTGCCTCTTTTAAACCCTGGCCCTTCCTTTTCAAGTTGGAGGCAAGGGATGTTTCTAACAGTGAACTGATAATGTTTGGGGACAGGGCTGTCTTTTGGTCTTATCTGGTGGGTTCTAAGTTGGGGATCCTTTGTGGAAAATTATATTGGGCCCAAGGATTAGTGTCACATGACTAACGGGACTTAAATTTTGGGATTGCCACATGAGAACTGTAGGTGTCCATGGACATGGACTTCCTGTGTCAAGGTTAGTGTATTTATTAGGATGCTTTGGCCTGCAAAGAACAGAAAGTTCTGTTTGTTTTCTTTCAAATCAGTCCAAACAGTAACAGGCCAGGTGCGGTGGTGCATACCTGTGGTCCCAGCACCTGGGTAACTGAGGCAGGAGGATCACAGTGAGTTCAAGGCTAGCCTGGATCACATGGCAAGACCATGTCTCAAAAAAACTAAACCAAAACAAAATTAGGCACTGGAAACAGAGATTAAGTACAAGTTAGGGGATTGAGGGAACCTGCCCAGCTGACAACAGACCTTTTTAGAAGGCAAAAACATCTGTCTTGTGCTGTGGTTTAAAAACACTAATTTCTTGCATCTTCAGGTGAACCCTAACCTGATCAGCCACTTTGAACAGAAAGACCTAGCTTTTGTAGGTCAGGATGTGGATGGGAAGAGGATGGAAATTATTGAACTGGCAAGTAAGTGGTCTTTTATCTCCTAAAAGCTTTTGAGGTACGTTGACAGCTTTTGTCAACCATAGACTCATTTAAAGGTTGAGGGGTTATTTTTGCTATGTTTCTATTCTGCTGTCCTTTAAAGTAAATAGGAAGGTGCATGAAAAACAGCCAAGCATGGTGGCATATGCCTGTCATCCCAGAACTTGGGAGGCTGAAGCAGGAGGATTCCTGTGAGTTTTTGACAAGCTTGGGCTACCTTGTGAGTCCATGTCTCAAAAAACAAAACAAAACAAAACAAAACGAAACACCAAGTGCATGAAATGCATATTGCTTACAATCCTAATCATTTAGGGTGTTCTGAACCTACCAGAAAATGATGTCCTTTTCCCAGGGCAGCAGTCCTCCAAGTACTCGGTTTCCTTGCCTCACCCTGATCCCTACCTGGAGTCCCTTGTATGTACTGCTAGGCCAGACACCATGCACCAAGCACGCAGCAGCTGCTATTAGTGGTGCTCTGTTTGCTGTCCTTTTTTGAAGAACGGCTGCCCATTCCTCAACAAAAATGGTGGCTGTTGAAGTCACTTCTAGGAGAAACTTGGCTCCTCCACCTTTCCTGACAGCTCAGGCTTGGGCTACTTCATTTCTGAGGACCAAACTGCATTTACAATTCTTTATAACCAATCAAAGAAGCTGGACTCTGAGAGGCTGATGCAGGAGAAATATAAGTTTGTGCTTAGCCTGGGCAACTTAGAGACTTATGGAGAGCTTGTTTCAGCATAAAAAGATTTCTTAAAATTAAAGAAATGAAGTTCTTTTGGGAAGATGGCAGATTGGTGAACAACAGAGACACAGCCTCTCTGAGATTTGATGTCCAGAAGCTGAAATACTGCAATGTGAGGAAGAAAAGAATGAGATACTTGGGCCCCTGGGACTCATTAAGGATCTGTAGCAAGAAAAGAATTGAAGTCCATGGAGAAAGCAGAGAGAGAGAGTCCTCAATGAGAAAGAGGGAGGTGGCAAGGGTGTTTTCCCTCTGGACCCTAACTTACTGCATGGGAGAGGTGGTTCAAACCTGCAGATGCATGGCAACCCCAGAGGGCTCCATAGAGAAATGCACCAGCAGAATGTAGCTGTGGATACAGTGGACTACCAGAGGCTGGTGAGTCATACCGGTTCAGATGTCCTGTAGGGGAGGGCAACTGGCCAGTAGCCACTTTGTAGAGGGGCCAGGTGAGCTTAGAACTCAGAGTAGCTGTGGGCTGGTTCCATCTAGTGAGGCAGAACTGGGTTCAGCTCAACAAGAGATCGAGGACCAAGTTCAAGCCAGGAGTCACATAGAATATTTCAGGGTGGAATAAATCAGGTTCCAGCCTCGCAGCCAGAAAGCAGCCCAAATTTCAGTGGAAATAGAGGTGGGTACAGGCTTGCTGGAATTATCCACTATGCTGACAAAAATCTACAATTGGCTTGATGGGATTAATCAGTGTGGATGTGGATTCTGCCTGCCCACTCTGCCTCCAAGGATAACAGAGACATACCTTAAAGTGGGTGTTTATTTTTTATTTTTTCCCTTTTTCTTGATTTTTTTTTCAGAACTGGGGATTGAACTTAGGCCCTCGAGGTTGCCAGGGAAGTGCTTATTCTACTGAGCTATCTCCTCAGCCCCTGTTTGTTTGTTTTGTATATGAGTGTGAAGATTGTTTCTAGGTTTTTTTTTATTTTCTGTTCTTGTTTATATTTTTTCCTTCTCTCTTTTCCTATCTTCTTCACCAGTTTTTCAAAATTCTCAGTCACCTTTGTCTTCTACCCTTGTTGTTAATTTCTTTTTCTACTTTTATTTCTCCGTTTTCCCTCAAACCCTAAATTTTCTCTCCTGAGGGTAAAAATCATCATATTGAGGGCATATTTACTATATATAACTTTCTGGTTTGCTTTATGTTTTGTTATATACTCACAAATCTAGCTCACAAGGTTAAGGGTAGTAAACTAGTAGCTACCATGATTTTCCATTTTGTAGGCTGTTTGATGCTATTTTTCTTGCTGATTGTACCACTTTCGCCAAGGTGGCATAATTGCTGTAATCAGTCATTCTTCCTGGTATGCCAAGATTGAGACTGCCTAAGGGTCATAAACAATACTATAGACCAGTGCCAAAGAACCAGAGACTGGGACAAGTAGGATCTTGAAACAGACTCAAACCCCGAAGACTGCTACACCTGGAAGATATCTCTGAGAAGCAGTCATTTCCTAACTGTTCTGAATATTAGTAAAAACAAAGCTAGCTGCCACGATCAATTTATAAGCAGTGATCTAGGAGTTAAACTTTAAAAATTAATACAAAATGAGAAGTCACTTAAGCAAGAGTCAACCGAGGACTTCCAGCTCACCAAAGAAAAACCCAGGGGACAAAGAGGTGGAACACATTGTTTTTTTAAAATATTTTTTCTTGTTTCAGAACTTCTGTTTGTTTGTTTGTTTGTTTATTTATTTATTTATTTTTATGGCCGTTTCAGCCTGCCCTAAGGGCAGGGCTGGCTCAGCATGTGGTACCCGGGATCGAACCGCGGTCCCTGCAGCCGCCTAAGCTTTCCTAAGCAGGTGCTTTAGACCACTGAGCCACCCTGCCGGGCCCCCGAGGTGGAACACTTTGAAAGCCACCCTATTATATTATCTGAAGTGATAATAGCAGAAATAACAAAGAAGATAAATGAAGGTCTAGGAAAAAAATCAAATCAGAAGTAGTTTCTCAGGTAATTACAGAGATGGTCACCGTAATGAAAGACATGATAAGTGATTTGAGCAGATACAGATTAAAAAAAATAAGAGGAGCATAGGAAAAGAATGGAACCCATGAATGCCTGACATAGGAAAGAAACAGATTTCATGAAACAGAGTCAAACAGATATCCAGAGGATTAAAAATTCTATTCAAAGTATATGTAGTAGAATGAGCCAATGTGGGGCTAGAATATCAGATGTAGAACACAGGATTGTGGTTAGCATTAAGGAAAAGAAAGATTCCTTAAAAGTGACAAAGGGCCATGAAAAGTCCACCCAAGAGCTGCTAGATGATGTAAAGAAAATAACATAAGATTGATTTAAATCAATGAAGAAGCAGGAGAACTTGGGCAGAGTGGTGCACACTTATAATCCCAGCTCTCAAGAGGCTGATGCCGGATGATTGCTGCAATTTCAAGGCCAGCTTGGGATATAAAGTGAGTTCAAGACCAGCCTGAACTTTATAGCAATACCCTATCTCAAAAGATAAAGAGGAAAAAGTAGGAGATAGTGCAAATAGCATAAAAAATCTGTTCACAGAAGTAATGACAGAAAATTTCCCTGGTAGAGAAGAATTTGACATACCGATTAGTAAGGCAAATAGAACTCCAGTTAACCATGATTTAAAAAATCTACAGTCTGTCATATCATGGTCAAGATTCCAGAAATTCAATACAAGAGTTGGATCTTAAAAGTGTTAGGGAGAAAAGAAAAATCACTTATAAAGCAGGGCCTAGCAGTATCATAGCTACTTCTTGGCACAGACCTTTAAGTCACAGAGAACTTAGAATGAACTATTTTAAGTTATAAAGGAAAATAATTTGGGTTTTCCCCACAAAACTATCCTTCAAAACTGATGGAGAAATAAGATACTTGCATGACAAAGAATATCTGAGGAAATTGATGACAACCAAACCAGTGCTCCAAGATGCACTGAGGGGCAAAAAGATAAGAAACACTACAACTCCATAAACCCCAGTAAAATGAATTCACCAGGCAAAAGAAGCAATTAAACAGGGCAGGAAAAGGAAGCCAACAATAGGAAATTATATGGCAGGGATAGTTCAGTAAATATTAGTTATAACCATCAATAATAATCACTAATAAAAAGGTAAAGTGATTGGGAGAATGTATCAAGAGGTAAGATTTAACAATATGTTGCATACAAGAAAAATATTTAATTTGAAAATTCATAGATTAAAAATCAAAGGATGAAAAACAGTCCGTACAAAGGAATTAAAAAAAAAGCAAGGGTAGCTATTCTATTTGCAGACAAAGTGAATTTCAATGCAACATTGATTAAGAGAGATAAGGAAGGTTAGTCTGGGGAGATAGCTCAGTGGTCTAAGTGCTTGCCTGGCAAGTGCAAGGACCTGAGATCTATGCTAAGTGTCACATGCTATGCCAGCCCTGAAACTGAGTGTGTTGGCACATGTCTGGAATCCCAACACTGGGGAGGCTGAGACAGGAGAATCTGAATGGTGATTATGAGTCTGAACGGTGTACTGAGACCCTGTACCAAATAAATTTTAAAAAGATCACTATATCCTTGTATAGGGAGTAATCTAAGAGGAAGAGATAAAATCATAAATATATGTGCACCCAATACCAATGTACCCTGGGGCAGGCGAGAAAGCTCAGTGGTCTAAAGCACCTGCTTAGTCAAGCTTAGGCAGCCACAGGGACTGCAGTTCGATCCCCAGCACCACATGCTGTGCTAGCCCAACCCCTAGGGCAGGCTTTTCAGGCCATATAAAAAAAATCAATGTACCCAACTATATAAAACAAATATTAATAGACATGAAAAATCAAATAAGTGCTAATACAATTGTATTGATGGATTTCAGTACCGACTATCATAAAAACACAGATTAACTGGACAACAAATGAAGCAATGAAACATTAGAGCTGAGCCAAACTTTTGAACAAATGGCCTTAGTAGATGTCACAGAGTGTCATATTCTACAACAGCAGAATACACACTCTTCTCAGCTGCACACAGGATGTTGTCCAAAATATAACATATAGGTTCTGACATGGTGGCATGTGCGTGTAATCCCAGCACTTGGGAGGCTGAGGCAGGAGGGTCAGTATGAGTTTGAGACCAGTCTGGGCTACAAAGTGAGCTCAAGGCCAGCTTGAACTGCACAGTGGTACACTGCCCTCAGTCAGTCAGACAGCCAGAGAGACAGACAGACAGACAGACAGACATGCAGAATGAGAGAGAATTAGACCATATACTACCATATACTAGCACATAGAATGTGTTTAAGTAAATGCAAAGGAATTGAAATTATCCCATGCATATCATCAGACCATCGTGCAATGAAATTGGAAATCAATGGCAAAAGAAACTATAAGAACTTCATAGACATATGGACATTAAATAGCACATTCTTGAAAACCAGTGGGCCACAGATATAATTGAATAAGTTAAGAAGTTTCTGCAATTAAATGATAATGACAATACAAGATATTGGAACTTATAGCACACAATGAAAGCAGTCTTAAAGGAAAATTTATAACGGTGAATACCCATATCAGGATAATGGAGCAAGCACAAATAAGCACCTTAATGGTGAGTCTCACACATCTACCAAAAGCAGAGCAGGTTAAGCTAAAAGTTTGTATGAGGGAGGAAATTATAAAGGTCTGGGCAGAAATTCATTGGCAACTATATGAAAAGAATGTAAAGAATCAGTGAACTGAAGAGTTGGTTCTTTCAAATATTAAATAAAATCAACACACTCTTATCCAACCTTATCAAAAAAAAAAAAAAAAAAAAAAAAA
>PVJA010035138.1:0-22046 GCA_004027025.1 Myocastor coypus
CCCCTCCCTCTCCCCTCCCCTCTGTCCACCCCCCTTCCCTCCCCTCCCCTACCGCTGCAGTATTCTCTTCCTCTCCCACTGTGGCTAAGCACATCGAGACCTAAAATAGATAATGCATACTTAAGTCCCAAATCTACTTCTTCTTCACCTTCTCTTTTCGAGGAATTATTTTTCAAGGCAAAGTTATGAACCAAAATTCATCTATGGACTCTCCTCCATAAACACTTGCAATGCAATGACTTTCTCTGAGTTGCTCATGGATAAAACACCCAAACCACACAATTTCCTTTACACCATAGTTACAGAGACCTCCCCCACCCCGTCCCTTCACTCTCTTCTCTGGGCAAGAAATACATCATCAACCAGTGCAGAAATGAGCCTTGGAACTCCTAAAACCAGTTTTTAAAAGTTCTAAGAGTGAAGGTGACTTTTGAAAGTTAACCTTATCAAGTTATCTTTTTTTGTCTCCCCCCCCCTCCCCCGGTATCGGGCCATGAACTCAGGACCTTGTGCTTGCCAGGCAAGCACTTATTTGATAGAGTTATCTCCCCAGCCCCTTACCAAGTTATCGTAACTTGGAATTTCATTAAATCTTTCAATGTAATTCTAGTCATGTATTCTCAATAAGAATTTTACATGTCATCTGGCTCATTTTGTTAAAATTGGAGATACACACACGACATGCATGTGCCCTGCCCCCTTCACTGGCTCTCTCTCTCACACACCTGTCTCTTACTCATTTCACAGGCTACATTGAATTTTATATTTTAGTATGTGATCTTGTAATTAAGAAGTAAATTTTCTTTAAAGAGACAATTATAGATGGCAGTGAGTAGAAAGCTCAAAGAAGGTTTTCTGGTATTAAAGGGTATTTACATTACTACTTAAAAATCTTACTGAAGTTTCCAAATAGTAAAATGGGAATGCTTATTAAATGCCCAGAATACTTCTGTGCCTGGAGCTGTAATGATTCAAAGAGCTGATGTGTCTCTGCAGGGGTTCAGAGACCCTCTCCCTGAATCTACATTCACACCAGTTTGTAGGCTCTTAGTATGAGCGAGCTACAATTAGGAAAGTGTATGAGGCCATTCCATGGAGATTGCATTGCCATTTTTTTTCATTTATTTATTTGATACAGGGTTTCACTAAGCAGTTCAGGCTCATAGTGGTCCTCCTGTCTCAGCCTCCCCACTACTGGGGTTACAGGTGTGTGCCACCATGCCCAGTTGCAGGATCTACAGAGTGTGGCTGGGGTATGGGGGCTCGCTTGACATGCAGTATCAGGGATTAAACTCAGGTCCTTGTGCTTGTCAGGAAGGCACTTAGACTGCTGAGCTATCTCCCCAGCCCACCATTACTATTTACAAGTGACCATAAAGGAAAATGACTCAAGCAGTTGCATAGGGAGCTGAGGACATGGTATACAAGAGTACATGAGCTAGGGGCTGGGGAGATAGCCCTGAGGCACAAGTGCCTGCCTGGCAAGTGCAAGGTCATGAGTTTGAACCCTGGTGTCAAAAAAAAAAAAAAAAAAAAGAAAGACAGACAGACAGAAAGAAAGAAAGAAATCAAGAGTACATGAGCTCCTGAATCTCAGTCCACACTGGTAAAAAGTGATTTTTACCAATGCCAGGAAAGAAGTAGTTTTACAAAAAAATCCCTTGGACCAATTTATTTCTAGATAGAGTAAGACCAAACATTAGGGTGGATAGGTACTGAAAAAGTTAGGCAGATATAAAAGTAAGAATTTAATCAATTATGTAGCACAGATTTAAAAAACAAGTGATTTTTCACAAAAATGGGTCTCTGTTGAAGGTGGATCCTATGTTTTATTTATTTTAATAAACACGGTATTCATTCTAGGGCTCATTATCATTTAATGAAACTTTATGATGTAGTTGACACTTCAGGTATCCCACGCTGTAAGTCATGTCTTATAATGAGAAACTGAGGCTCAGGAAAAAAGTGTGGCTTAGAGAATGCAGGAGAAGGTGGGGCCATAACTCCAAGCCAGGAATGACTACCCTGGACCGCATGTGTCTTCTACCCTGCTTGGGTGTGTCTGCTGAGCTAGGCATACGAGTGGCAATGATAGAGACAGATTTCAGCGCATTCACTGGAGGAAGTGAGAGCTCCTTTAGACAGCCCAAAACCAAACTGGTCGTATGGGACAAAGGTGAACTCCTCTTCCTGAAAGTGTGAGAGAAGGATGCTGACACCTTCTATGGAATGTCATGTGGAACCTGTCCCTGGAGAAGACACACAGCTGGTTCTTTAGGGATCAAGTGTTGTCTCTGTTTCTTTTTAGACTCATCACGAGCCCACTTTCTTCATCCATAAGTTATGTGTAGATGTGGGGGTATCTCTGTGGCAGAGGCAATGGAACTTCTCCGGCTCCTCTCTGGTCTTCATGTCTATACCCATAGCCCTCTGAAGATTCTTTTTAGCACAGTGACAAGGTAAATAGCATTTCCTGGCCTTTCTTCTTTGCTTTATTGTGTTCATAGCATTTATCACTGCCTAACCAGACTCTTATATTTATTATTTTGGTCTACCTTTGCTCCTCCCAGTAGCATTCACCTTTCACTTAGAAAGGGTATATTAAAAGTTTTCTTTACTAGTGTAACCAAGTATTTGAAACTACTACTTGGCATGTAATTAGTAAAAGCAATGTAAGAGCAATATCAGCCATATAGTTAGTAAAAGTAAATATACAGGGAACCTAAAGAGTTAGATTGAGCCATTTTATCAAATCACAACTGAGATTAGGGTAATATGGTTCCAGAGCTACAAACAAGTACAGGTTGTCCTGATCAAATCTTCAGATCTTACTCTTAGTTTTAACAGCACAAAGAGTAGAGGTGACAACATGCATGGCCTCAAGCACAATGGGATGTGATTTTGGCAGTCGCTACCTGTAACTATGCACTAAATAGTTGCTGATTGTTTAAGGTTGAGAACATCCTCAGAGGAGACCGCTTCTATTTTATTTCTGACCACTCATTCTGCAGCGTGTGGCTGTTGTCATCATGAATTGATCTCTACTGGCATCTCATCAGACTAAGAACAATCGTACTACAAGGCCGAATGCACAAAAGCACATCATTAGTTATGGACACTCTGAACAAAATTAAGCAGGAAAAAGGAGCACTGCTAAGCTTCATAACTTCTTAGCTCTTGTATTTGTAAAATCTTTGGATTTAATTCTTTTTTTTTTTCCTTTTTTTCTTGTTGTCTTTTTTTTTTTTTTTTTTTTTTTTTTCCGGGACCAGGGATTGAACTCAGGACCTTGCGTTTGCAGTCAAGTGCTTATTCTACTGAGCTATCTCCTCAGCCCCAAACAGTTTTTTGTTTGTTTGCGGGATCGGGGTTTGAACTTATGACCTTGCACTCACCAGGCAAGCACATGTGCCACGGAGCTATCTCCCCAGCCCTCTGTGGATTTAATTCTTTATTTTATTTTATTTATTATTTTTTGAACTTTTGTTTGTTTGTTTATTTATTTATTTTTATGGCTGGCTCAGCCTGCTCTCAGGGCAGGGCTGGCACAGCATGTGGTGCCAGGGATTGAACCACGGTCTCTGCAGCTGCCCAAACTTTCCTAAGCAGGCGCTTTAGACCGCTGAGCCATCCTGCCAGGCCCCTTAATTCTTTATTTTAGAAAATTCCCTATAATTTAACTACCCAAGTACTACCAGAGAGAATCAAGGAAATATTATATCTCAAGGCTTTCTAAATATATTTAAAAAAAACACTTCTTGTTAGAATTCAATAATGTATTTTCACATTAAGATAAATCTTACTCTCATTGAATTTAAGTCATAAATCTACAATTTTAGGAAGTAAAATAACCCCAATACCTCTTCTATTAACTCGACAAATATTTATTGAGTCCTAATATTTGGCTGCCACTCTATTGGATGCTGGAGTTGTCAAGCAAAACATTATGTAGTTCTTCTGCCTTGTATTCTGTACATTTCCTGGAACCTGTACTCAGCTAGTGAGAGAAAAACTAGTCAACTTATCAGGTCATTTAAGATCCCATGGGCATGGATTACTGAGGGTCATAGGAAAGTGAGTGAGTGATCAGGTCTTGGATTTAGGATGACAGGAGAGGGTTTAGGAAGGGAACAAAGAGGAGCTGACTTTCACCTGTGTTCTGGACAACCTGAAGTCGTTGCCTGTGTGGATTTCTCATTCATCTCTATTTGAACTAAGTCAGGATGATGCAATGTGAGCATTAATCACTCCACCAGTACTCTTGACATCGGAATAGGCTGGTCTGCTTTGAGAAGAACAGTGTGCTCGCTTTGGCACACACAGAAGCTACAACGTGAGAGTGAAACTTGAGCAGTTCTGAAGACATACAAGGAATACATGAAGTTTCAGTTTTTAAATAAGACATTAAAACACAAACTGATGCAAAAAATTAAATCTCATAATAATCTTTGGAAGAATGTGTGAAATCCATGGACAACTGATGCATGGCTTATGAGGGACTCACTTTATTTGCTTCATTTTTTTTAAGAAAGTGAGGGGAAACTCCCCCAGGAGTGGGTACTGTGATCCTCACTGCATCTCCTTCAGTTTCCCCTCCATTCAAGATCATTATAGTGATTGGTGACAGAGAGCCTTGTGGGGTGAGGCCCGCTCAGCATGTCTGCAATGGCCAGAAAAAGACATCATGTCAGCCGATTTACACACAAATATTCTCTCTAATTTAATAATCATAGCTGAGACTCAAACCACAGGGTAATGCCCCTATTTTACACTGGCGTAGACATTAAGTCTTTTAGTCTTCATAGCACCCATGAAATAGGGCCCTCTTGTCTGCAGTTGATGGACCAAGGAGCTAAGGTGAGTGGAGGGGAAGTAATTTGTTCTTTGTGTAAGGCTAGAAAGTGGTAGAGCTGAGGTTCTAAATCAAATTTGCAGAAATGTTCCCCAAGTGAAAAATTTATTGAAATAGGTTTCCACAATGTGGCAAAGTAAATATACAGGAAACCTAAAGAGTTAGATTGAGTCATTTTATCAAATCACAGTTGTGATTAGGGTAATGTGATTCCAGAGCTATAAACAAGCACAAGTTGTCCTGATCAAGTCTTCAGATCTTACGTTCTTAGATTTATCAGCACAAAGAGTAGAGGTGACCACATGAAGGGCCTCACACACAATGGAATGTGATTTCGGAAGTTGTTACCTGAAATAGAGAATTCAAGATGTGTTAAATGTGTCATCAAAATCAAGCCTGCTCCACAGAGGGTGAAAGAAGTGCACTTGACCATCTTTTGCTCTGTTCTTGGGGGAGCAGCTGAACAGAGTTAAAAGGAAAAAGAGTGTATAATTCCTTGGACTTTTCTGACCACAAGCCTGCCTATACCTACATTTGGGGTTAGAATTCATTCTATATCTCTGTCACAAAAGTTCCAAAGCAAAGATTTAGTTTAATGTTGTCTTTAACTGATATTTTCTAAAAAATATTTAAAAATATATTTAACTGAGTTTATAGAATGAGAAAATAGAAGGAAAACAAAACTGCAGAGATAATCGCTGAAATAGTTCCAAAGCTTATGAAACACACAAATCTCAGGAGACAAGACATTTCAAGCAAGTTAATTATTGCAGGTCTACTCCCCAAACTTCAGCACAACTGAGGTGAGGGAAACATCTCAAAAGCAGTTATGAACAGCAGAGTGTCAGGCCAGGGAGTTTGCTTGGCAGTCTGAGCTCCAACCTGGCAAGCAAAGGATGCCCAGTACTGCATGCTGAGCCCACCACTGAAAACTAGCATGGTGTGGCACACATCTGTAATCCCAGAACTGAGGAAGTGAGGCTGAGGCAGGAGAATCACTACAAGCATAACCTGCTTAGCAAGACCTTGTACCAAATGAAAAATTAAATAAAAGATTTTAAAAAATGTACTGTCAACTAAAAGTCAACAAGTTGACAGCTGATCTCTTGATTCTCCTTACTGATGAACACTCTAAATAACTCCTATAAGTGTACTGAGTGCTTCCTTAGTCTGCTCTTTTCTAGGCACAGGGATTGCAAAGAAACCAAGTCGCACTTAGTGCTTAAACTCTAGATTTTTTTGTGGCCTCCCAGGAGGAAATATTTGCTCAATGGAATTTGTAGGCTGCAGAGCCCAGGGACTTCAGAGATGGTAAATAGGAATCCTCCACCAAGGATCACAGTGATTGGGCCTGCTTCTACTCCACCCTTGGTTTCACTGTACTCACCTATGTAGACTACATCGCCATCTAGAGATCACTGAGTTAGGCTGTGGATCACCTCCCGGAATCTGGTGCCCCATGTTAGCAGGGGAGTATCTCCAAGATGACACTTTCACTGTATCTTTAAAAAGTCGTGCCGGGCCTGGTGGCGCATGCCTATAATCCCAGCACTTGGGAGGCTGAGGCAGGAGGATTGATGCGAGTTCGAGACCAGCCTGGGCTACAAAAGTGAGCCCAAGGCCAGCCTGAACTGCATAGTGAGACCCTGTCTCGAAAAGACAAAACAAACAAACAACAACAAAAAAAAAAGTCGTTCTTCAGTTCTTCAGGCTGCTGGCTTCTGGGAGGGGATATGTTGTAAAATAAATGGCAGATTTCTACAGAATAACTCGCCCCTATGTTCCCCTTGCTGGGAAATGGAATCTTCAATTGCAGCAATGTTGTATGAGCTCTCAAGTTAAATATTCACTTTACAAATTTCATTTTGAAAATACAATAGATCCATTATGTGTTTATTTCAGTCACGTTCCCAAGATGTATAACAATTTCAAAATTCACCATTCCAAAGATCCAGAACCCCAAAATTATCTATATATGTGCATCTAGTTCTTTAAGGAATATTTTCTTTTCCTCATGACTCTGTTTGGAATTTAGACAGAAAACCCATACCAGTCAGATTTTTGTTAACAAAGGGCTGAAACAAATTTGTAGCAGGAATGTTTAATGTTTAGCAAGCCACAGAATCCACATGACATTTATTTGTAACATTTGTTGGTAGTATATTTAGCACCTCAATTTTGCAAGTAGGGAAGTTGTTTAATATGTGTAAGAGAGAGAGAGATAGATAGATAGAGAGAGAGAGAGAGAGAGAGAGAGCAATCATGGTGCTTGATACTATAAGAACTATAGTTTTATGTTTTTGACACAACTTTGGACAAGAAGAGAAAAAGATTTGTTTAGAAGTTGCTGAGATGCAAGCTTCAGGATGACTCGCTTTCAAGGCCCTTTCAGATGTCTATATAAATTTATATTTTATAATATTTTCAAAGAAAACTCTGTAATTTGTCGTAATTTTGTTTTTCATACCATACAAGTCCTGATGTTTACATTTTGTTACACTTAGAATTATGCACTTTGTGTTAGAGCCTATTTCCATCTAACATTTTATACTTTTTTTTTTTTTAAAAAGAAGCTATCTGAGAACCAGAATTAGCAGTTGTTTCATTAGTGCTTCACTGAAAGACAACTTGGTACATATTGGTTTGAGCCTTCCCAGGCTGACCTTTTGAATATTAAAATGTTTCCAGGATCTGGCTGACTCCTCTTACGTAATGGCTTGGCCTCTGAACCAAGTGTGTTACTAACGACTTACATACGAATAGTATAAATGCCTGTGTCACTGTAGTTTGTGTGTCTCAACAACTTATAACTTGGGTATCACCGATGAGGAAACTAAGAATTAGGGAAATGAATTCACTCGCTCAAAACTAACTCATGTCTCCTCACCCATAGGGCATGCTTGTTCGTTGTGGCATGTTCTCAACAGAACATTTCTGTAGAACTCCAGGGAAGACTGTTTTTCCCTGTTAAAATGCAAAGAAATTCCATATATACAAGCTTAGATACTGGAATTGTATTATATACCACGTCTGCTTGAGAAGGAAAGGTTAAGATGATGCTGAAGGAAATAGAAATAATCAAGATAGATGTAGGCAAGAATGTTTGCAGAATTTGGTGGCGGCCTGGATATGGGAGGTCAGGGAAAAGCCAAGGATGTCGGAATGGTTTTGGCTTGGACAACTGGATAAAGTGGTGTCTTTAGGGAGGGAGAAAACAGTTGATTAGGCAGGCAGAACAATGCCTACCACAGCTGTGCCAAAGATGCCATGTCCTAATCTCTAAAATCCATGAAAGTTATTTTATAGGGCAAGTAGGACTTTGAAGATATTAAGGTTAAAGATTTAGAGATGAAATCATCCAGGTTTCTCTGGGTGAGATCAATGCAGTCTAAAATGCCTATGGAGGAGCACCTGAAAGCAGGCACAGGGGCTGGAGGTTTGATTTCCAGGTCTGCCATGCCGATCCCACCCCTGGGGCACACTGAGACGGCAGTTGAGACTGGGTGTGATGGTGTGCACCTGTAATCCCAGCTCTTGGGAGGCTGTAAACAGGCAGATTACTATGAGTCTGATCTAGTAGTGAGACCCTGAATGCCATGTAGACCCCTAAAATGTGAAAAGAAGAAGAAGGAGAAGGAGAAGAAGATGAAGATGAAGATGAAGACGAAGACGAAGACGAAGGAGAAGGAGAAGGAGAAGGAGAAGGAGAAGGAGAAGGAGTAGAAGAAGAAGAAGAAGAAGAAGAAGAAGAAGAAGAAGAAGAAGAAGAAATAAGGAAAAAACAGAATGCCTGTGTGCCTGTGCCTGTGGAGGGACAGGAAGGTCAAGTTAGAGGCAATCTGATGGCAGAAGCAGAGCTCATGGAGAGAAAAAGAGAGATTTGAACATTATAAAGTAGTAGCCCCAACCACTGAGTATGGGACCATGAGCTAAGGAGTACTGAGGAAGGACAGCTTACAGCTCCCAGAGTCTTCAGAGGGAATATAGCCCTCTTGCTTTTACACAATAAGGACTTCTCATTTTCACAACTGTAAAATGATAAATGTGTGTTATTTCAAGCCAATCAATTTGTGATAACTTTGTTATAACAATGATAGGAAATTAAAACAGGTAGTAAGCATTGGGGGGGGGGTCAAAAAGAATGCAGAATTTGCTTTGGTTTGCTGAGTCTGAGAGGCTTTAAGGATGTCCTGGTTGAAGTGTCTGGTGCCTGTTAGAAAAGTGCTGGAGTTAAGACAAGGGCTTATGTACAGATATGGCTTTCATACAGGCTTATTTAGGGATAGCTGAAGTCCTCAGAAGGAACATGATGCCCCAAAGAGGCTTTGGTTGCACCAACACTAAGGAAGAGGTGGATAGAGAAAAGCTGGATAAGGGCCAAGAAAGTCAATGCTGAGGGAAAGGAAACACACAAGAGCAATAATGGCGCTGTCCAACTGACAAGTGAAGTCATTTCTAGAAGGAACAGGTGGTCAGCAAGTTCCAGCACCCAAGAAGTGAAAAGTACATGCATGTTTGACATGTGTTTGTGTGCTTGCAGCTACAGCACACAGAAGCTGTTGGTGGCCCTCTAAGAGCAATGTCAGATGCATTCTGGGAATAAAATTTGATCAAATGAAGGAGCAAGTGAAAGGTCAATAAGGAGAAATGATGAGTGGAAATTGTTTTCCTTTTTTTCTTGAAGGCTTGCTATGGATCTGTTGGAGACCAAGGTCTCTGTAACTTCAAGAACGACTCATGGGAACAGGAAACAGGCTCAGGAAGGAAGAAAAGCTCATGTTTGGCCACTCTGCGTTACTGCGGCAGCACCACGGCTCCTGTCTTTCCTTTTGTCATAGAGTTGGCTGCATTAGGCAATTGAACATTTCAGGCCCTGTTTTATTCAAAATGCCCCCACTTGTTTTACCTCTAGAACATGGGTCTACCTGTGATTTCTTTTGGATATATTTCTAATTCTCATTTCCACCTATTTGTCCCGTGGATACACATCCAGACGGTAGTGAGAAGTTGGGACTTACACTATTTCATCTCTCTTTACATTCTCTGAGGATACTATTGAGCTTTGGAGGTTGTTTTTTCGAACAAGAACTAAATGAAGACAATTATCATTTTAAAAATTTTCATCAGAAAATATCCAGTTTATAACAGGTTTCCTTTTACCTCTTCAACCCTCATCGTCTTTTTCTAACAGAAGGAAATGTCCTTCTCAATCAGAAATAAATGTCAACATCACAGGGTTCTTATAAGGACTAAAATCAGCCACACTTAAAAATGTTGATGATGAACACTGCGAAATGACTGCAATCCATGATGTCTCCTTCACTTATCCATCCATTTATTTATTAAACATTATAAAATTGGTCCATTTTATTGCACTTCATACAAGCAAGTTTTGCCCTGGTCTTCTGGGAAGAGAAGCCAATCTTCTAAGTCCCATCCACGCATCTGAGGATGAAGATAAGGGATGAAGGAAGTGAGACTGAGCAGCTCTCTAACACCCTTCTTCTGGGCAACCCATGCTATTAGAAGCCCTTGGCCCCTTGGGTTCAGTTATGTTTACCCTTGATTCCCACAGCTGCTGTTCTGAGCCTTTTGAATTTACATTCTGGCAGCCTGGACACAATCACTTGGACTCCATAGGACAGCTTGTTCCTCATCCTAATGCTTTCTCCTTTACTTCTTTTTAATCCCAAAGGCTTAATCAGCATGAAGTTTGTTTACTTTTCTTCAAAATACTTGGAAAATTGTACAATGCAATGATCATTCTCTCTAAGCTAGAAAAATAAAGAGTGACCCAAACGATTAATAAAGCTTGACCATTTTTTTTTTTTTTTTTTTTTTTTTGGTTTGGAAGAATAACTGTGATACCAGAATTTAATGATTTAGACCAAGAACAACAGTGGTTGTTGGTCTGAAGACTTTTTGGCCTTTTCCTCTTAAGCATAACTATGCACACCGTGTTTTGTCATATGTCCAGGTAAGGAATATACGAAGTCAGGAGTACTGCCTTTCTGTGTTTCTTTCATTAGTAAAAGGAAGATAAATGTTTGCATATTTAGTGATAAAATTGCTCACAGCATTATCAGGCAGTGGAGACCAGTAGAGTATTAGGAACTATTGCTGGAAGAGAAAAACTACACACACAGCAGCAGCAACAGTTTTGTACATTCATATAGCTAATATACATTCATCAAATGAGTGGATAAGGTATTTGTGGACCCATATCTGTTGCTAATGTACCTTGACCATGAACAAGGCGTGTTTCCCCAAGCTTCAAGATTCTCACCAGGAGATTTCATTGGATAATATGAAGGAGACCTATCCAAATATACATAACAGTGTTGGGTGACATATGTGACAGCAGAGAGTGGATCCTAGTCAACAACATGACTTTGATAAACTCGCCCATAACCATGTCCAGGGCCATCCAGTACACTCATTTCAGAGATGAGAAAACACAGATACAGAGAAAGGAAAATCTGTAAATGCTTCTACTTTCAATTTATGGCTCACAATTCTGTACTCAGGTTTTCTCAGACTATTGAGACCAGTAATAATGGTCTTATGTATACAAAAACAGCCAACTGGGGTTCTATTCAGAGGATCAAAGTGATATTTTTGAGAGATCAAAGGAGGACGTGGGCAGTAGTGATGTACTCTGAATTGATTTGGAAAGAAGAGAAACTCCCCTGAAGTGGAATATTTAAATAAATAAACAATGCAGTAGGATAGAGCAAGCGTTGGCAGACATTTTCTGTAAAGGGCCAGGTATCAAGTATTTTAACATTGGCACACGATATAGTCTCGGTTGGAGTTAATGCTGCTGTTGTACAGTAAAAGGAGTCATTTTTTTTCTTTTTTGTATCTTAGGGAAGGGTCAATAGAGTGCTTAAGGTCTCAGTACTAGATTGGACTCATAGTGATCCAAAATATAAATAAATAAATAAATAAATAAATAAATAAATAAATAAATAAATGGCACCATTGAGCTGTTTGAAAAGTAATTTGGAGCAAGACCAGTGAGTGGAAATGGAGCTCCAAGTTAACGTTCTGCTCTAAGTGATAATAGATACAGCTAAGTTAAACACACACACACACACACACACACACACACACACACACACACCCGTGTGCATGCATGTGCATACATACAGATATGGCCATGTTTCAACCATTACATATGGATACTGAAAATTGAATTTTACATAATTTTCATTTGTCATTTTATTCTTTTGATTTTTTTTTTAAAAAAACTACTTTAAAATGAAAAAGTCATTGTGATTTTATGAATTTATAAGGCCTGGTCAAATAAGCAATACGTCTATGGTTTGCTGATGGCTGGAATAGAGGCATAGTCATTGGAAAGAAGCAAAATATAATATAATACATGGTTAAATACCTCTCATCTTGGTCTTCTAAATGTATTTTAGGAAGGGTCTACCGGGTGTTCAGGGTCTCACTACTAGATTGGGCTTGTAGTGTAGATCAGACTCATAGTGATATTCCTGTTTATAGCCTCCCAAGAAGTGGCATTACAGGTATGCACCACCACACTCAATCTTGTCTTCTAAATGCGTACCTTTTCTAATTACTGGGTGTTATACTCTTTAAAATAAATTAAAACAAAAAAAGAAAAAATTAAGAATTATTGAAAGCAAGCTCCAATATTTAATTATTTCCCCAGTTTTGCGTAACTATATCTGTTAATCTGAGCAACAGATTTGATGATAAAAATAGATGATGTAGCTATTGTTAATCAGCTATTCCTGTTTTGAAAGGCTATAATGTATGCATTGCTGTATGTTACTCTGTTTCCGTCCTTTCTCTATCCATTTTAAAAAAATTTTTATTTTATTTATTATTTTTATTCTTGTTTCAGAACCCTTGTTTGTTTATTTATTCATTTTTATGGCCGGCTCAGCCCACCCTGAGGTTAGGGCTGGCACAGCATGTGGTGCCGGGGATCGAACCGCGGTCCCTGAAGCCCCCCAAGCTTCTCCAAGCAGGCGCTTTAGACCACTGAGCCATCCCGCCAGGCCCTTTCTATCCATTTTTGCTTCTGCTTTTACTCTTAAAAATAAAATAAAATTAAGAAAAAATATACATATATGTATATATGTGTATAGACATGTCTATATGTATATAAATACAAGTAGTTACATACGTGGATATAAGTAATATATTATATGATATACTATGTTACTTATCATATGTTTGGTGCTAGCTTTATGACACTGGTTCAAATTTTCTTTTTTAGAGCTACTCATTATGGAAATGGAGGAGATAATGGTACCTACCTTAACTGGTTATGCTGGGAAGTAAATGTGATAATGCATGTGGAATTTGTCACATACAGGAAGTACCTAATATGTAGAAAGTCTTACATAGTAATCTCCATTGTACTTGAGTTCTGTATTATAGAAAGACATAACACATACTCCTATCAGCATGTCATATATTGTAGAAGTGATGTTTATGTTCATCAACAGAACTGGTGAGGAAAATATGGTACTTATACCCGATGGAGGGGCTGGAGAGATAGCTCAGTAGAATAAGCACTTGCCTAGCCACATAAGGACCTGAGTTCAATCTCCGGTACCACCAAAAATAAATAAATAAAAAATATATATACCCAATGGAGCACTACTCTGCCATAAAAAAGACAAATTTGTATCAGCTATGACGAATTGCATACATGAGACAATAATATTAAGTACAATAAACCAGAGGCAGAAGCTTAAATGCCACGTGATTTCCCTTACATGGATATAAAAATACAATTGCTTAAAGAGCAAACTATAAGCTAGACAATGGGGCACAGAGACAGATCATTCTCATATGGCAAGGGTACCTAAAGCTAAAGGGAAGGAGGATAGATGGGAAGGCAAGGAAATTAATTAAAAATTGTTAACTCTTTTAGAATTAAGATGTGCTGTATACCTGGGCCATTTCCCCCATGATGAATATAATCATTTTTCAAAAACTTTATTTATATTATGACTGGCTCAACCTGCCCTGGGGGTGGAGCTGGCGCAGTATGTGGTGCCAGAGATCAAACCTCAGTCCCTGTGGTTAGCTAAGCTTGCCTAAGCAAGCACTTTAGATTGCTGAGCTATCTTTCCGGCCAAATGTAATCATTATGAAATGCAAACTGGAAGTAATAAAATTTTTAAAAAGCAACTTTAAAAATATGATGTATAGTTTATATCATATTACATATCTGTACACACATATTAGGGTAGTGTATGTTGCACTAGGAATCCATCCATATACATTATTCTGAAATTTGTCTTTTCTCTCCTCTTCATATACTGTGTTATCCAGGAAAGGATATAAGGCAGAGATTAGAAGCTTGGATTCTGCCATTTGATTGCTTGGGCATGAATGCTGGCTGTTTTGTTCTAAGAAATTCACTAGGTTGCTTCAATTTCCTGTGTCCAGGTCTTTTCATATACTATCATGATAAAAATAGTACTTACCCTACATGAAGTTGCTGTGAAGATTAAATGAAAAATATGTGTAAAATGTTTAATGCATCTCAGATCCAACTGAGTAAATAAAATCATTAACACAAAGGTCAACTTAAATGCTATTCTAAAATCAAAACATTATTTAATCAAAATTATAATAACCTGAGCTATTTATTCAGCTTCTTCATAAAATTCATAGGAGAGAAACCAGAGAGAACACATGGGAAAATATGTCTGAGGAGGAAAAGAACAATTGCAATTATCTTTTGTGGCAAGGACAACAGAACAACTATCTAATGAGGCCAGTACTTACCGAATAGCACTGTGGACTCACAAAGCGTGGTCAATGCTGAAGCCTTCTGAAGTAGCACTGTTTCCAGACACTGCTAAGCGCAAAGCTGGATCTTTTCCAAATTTCTGTGCTAATTATGCCACAGATAGGTTTTCAAAGAGTGACTTTAAAGCTATTTAAACCATAGTTTACTGTTGAAATCACCTCTTTTATATACAAAAATTTCTTGGAAAAAAAGGGCTCTGAGTTTCTGTGTGATTTATGAAGTCATTTTTGAAGCATAAGGTTTAGGGGACTGATTTATTGCAACTTTCAGTTTTGCTGGAATTTAACTTGTGCACAGAGAAGGGTGAAATAATTTCACAAAACATGAGCGTCTGGAGATATAACAATAACAACTACAAAAAAAGTGTCAGTGTCATCAGGAGTTTGTCAAAAACAAAAAATATAATCACTGATCATTTTTCCTATGTGAATGTGTGTGCAAACAGTATCGGGGGCATTCTCTCCTTTACATCTGATTTTCATGTAGGAAAATGAATGCGTTATGACTACAAAGACACTAACTGGGACACAGGCAGCCCCCACAGAGAAGGTGCTTAGCTACTGTGACACAACCAGTGACACCATTAATGGGGGGCAGGGTGCCATGTGCTGGTAGCTTTCAACTGCCCTTCCCTTCCTGAGTCATTTTCTTTCATTTTTATATTTTTAAGACCTATTTCCTCCCCTCTTCTGTTCCTTTTCTCCTTCACTCTGCAAGTGAACTGCCTTGATTATGAATAATGCAAAATCCTGATCTTTTAATTTATGGGCATGTGCCCATCTGTGTGCTTTTGTATGGAGGGACAAGTCCTTTTACAATGAAAATACCAACCCATAATAAGGCGGAAGAGTAAATTAATCCCTATGAAGAGCATTTTAAAACACTCATTTTCTTCAAAGAGAAATGATGAGAGGGAGTTACAAGTAAATTTTGCTGTGTGCTGTATTTATTATATTAAAGATGGTTTTTAAATTACACCACTTATGAGAGTATTCCACGCAAACTTCTCTGAGTGCTGCATTTATTTTGTCAGAGATGGTTTCCAAATTGTGATGCTTATTAGAATCTACCATGCATTACTGTTACTTAGTCATACATCTTCCTCCTTGAATGAGGGGTGTCTCCGTGTCACAAGCCATGCCTAAATCTCTTAGCAATGCCAGCATCATGTTGAAATACAAAGGACTTTCAAACCACGATGCCCGAAATGATCATTCACTGGGTTCCAATTCCACATAATTCCTTATTTCTAAGTTGTTTTGTGGTGTGCAGCCTTCTGTGGCTTGCTAAGTATAGAAGAAAATATAACTATGGCGAGGAAATGAGGGAAACTCTGAATATTTGGAGTGGCAATTGTTGCAGAAGGAAGAGTCATCCATGTGGAGTAGGTACATGTTAGCCCACGCCTAGGCAGAAAACAGATACTATTTTGACTTTAGGAGAACAGGCTGTAGAGATTAGATAAAGAGATAGAGAAGATACATAACCAAAGGTAGATATTGAAGCAATGGATACCACTTGATTCTGGTCACATGGGAAGCCAGTTGCTGCTCTTTAGAAGGACTTAAAGAAATGCTGTACAGGGGCACTGCAACAGGAAGTGGAATGGAAAATACAATGATAAATCTTCCTATCATGGGGGTGTATATGTTGACGTATAACAATCCCGTAGACCATCCAAATGTGATTTGTTCTTTGTTTAGTGTTGGTATTTTGCCCTTGATCTCTAAGAAGTCCACTACACATCACAGTAGTAGATCTTCGAAACCCATTCATCATAAAAGAAAAACCTCCTAGGAAACTTTTCTTGGCTAGTTAATATTCTTACATGCCTTCATTTTAACCCCATTCATGAAATACTCTATGCAGGTCTTATCCTTGAAATGTTAAACATCTACCATTATTTTAAAAGTTGATAGCAACTTTTAAAGATGATCTCTGATGCTGGTTGGATTGTGCCCTAAAAAGAGATATATGATCTTATGTAGGAATGAAGTCTGCAGATACAATCAAGTTAAAATGAAGTCAGATTACATTAGAGTGGGCTCTAATCCAATGGATGGTATTTTTAGACCTACAAAAAAATCTGAGCATGAAGACAGAGTAAGAGAGGACAGCCATGTAAGGGGCAGAAAAGGGCTTGGTTACAAGTCAAGAAATGCTGGGGCCTATCAGAAGCTGAAGGAGCTGGGGAGATGGCTCTGAGGCACAAGTGCCTGCTGGGCAAGTGCAAGGTCATGAGTTTGAACCCCAGTCCCACAAAAAAAAAAAAAAAAGAAGAAGAAGAAGCTGAAGGGTACTGGTAGGATTCATCCCTACAAGCTTAGAAAGAAGCATGCTCTGCCTACACCTTGACTTCAGACTTAGAACCTCTAGAACTTTCAGAGAACCAGTTTCAATTGTTTTACACCATCCATTCATGTCACTTCATTATGACACCCTGGGAAACTAATCCAAGCTATAGTGCAAGTGGTCATGTTTCCAAGTGTTTTATTTAAACATCATTTCTAAACCTCAAAAGTACTTTCGACCAGTTACCCAAGTAAATGTTTTAGTAGGTACATAACTTATAATATTTTTGATAGAAAACCATGCTGTGCATCATTTTCCAGATTAGGAAGTAATGCTATGATAAAGTTAAGCAAGTGGGGGATATCATATGTTTAAAAGAATCATCACCATAAATTCTAAAAATTGATTCCCATTTTTTAGCATATATCTAATAACATATCTCAGAATTCTATCTTCTCATTCGTTCATAGCTCAAATAGTTTATTGAGATTCTTAGGCTCTTGGCACTTCATGAATCAGGCAAAAATATTGCTTTGAAGGGATTTATAATCATTTAGGAAAGTGACATTTAGCTAAAAAGCATTTTACAGAGAAGGAAAAAAAAAAAAGGAGAGAACAGAGTAAATTATTCTGGAGTTCAAAAGGCAGAGAGATCACTTGAAGCTAGATGAAGGGTTGCTGCCACCAGGCAGGGAAGGTCTGAGTAACAGCTGAGCTGGCCCACAAAGAAGGTGGAGACAGGTGGGACTCTGTCCCAGCCGAAGGCCCAGGTTACCCTACAGGTGACTGGTGATCGCATAGACCCCAGGAGGAGAGAAAGCAAGATTGTGTGTCACATGTTTGCAGCCTTGCTGTTTCGTTAAAACATCCAGTACAGTCAGTGAATTGCTCACTTAATGCCATTATTGGGATCAAGGCCTCCAAAGTTATAAAATAGTTAAAAGATTGGGTGTAAGGAAAGCATTTGATTCGTGGCTTGGGATGTTGGGCAGAGCAGTCTTTCCAACAAGCCTGTTGGGGGGCACCAGCGGACAATGCCACCGGGTTTTGTTGCCCCGTGCTGTGGCTCCACGAGGCACGGTGCTCTGAGACGTGCCGCTAAAAATGCTGTCTATTTTCTCTCCCTCCCCGCCAAATTAATAACAATGACGAGGATGAGGATGATGACGATGATGATGATGACGATGAAGATGATGATGATGATGATGATGACGCTGGGGAGATAGCTTGATGACATAAGCACCTGCCTTTCAAGTACAAGGATCCAAGTCTGGTCCCTGGTACTGCATGGCATGCCAGCCCCAGAACTCTTGTGTGGGCTGTGCCAGCCACTAAAACCAGGTGTGGTGGCACACGCCTGTCAGCCCAGTGCTGGAGAGACTGAGATAGCAGGATCACTATAAATCTGAACTGCATAGCGAGACCCTGTACCAAGTGAATAAATGAATAAAAATTGTTTAAAAAATAATAACAATCTGTGCAGCTGTAATGCATTGTTTTTTCTGACATAGTTTAATAGTATCGTCACATTTCTTTTCAGGAATATTCAAGATAATCTAGCAGTTAGCTATCATGTGGAAAAGAGAGCTTCAGAATTGGAGTTAGAAAGTCAGGCTATTGTTCTTTATGCTTATTTATGTGCATTTATACACTAGTTTCAAAACAGGCTTGAAGCACCTTACAGTGGACATCTCACATCTCACATGTATAAAATTAAAATTAATCTGGGTAAAATACTGTGAACAGATTGACTATTACTGCTGACTAAGATTAGGGTGTTTCTTTGTTTTTTGTCTTCTCATTTCCTAAAAAGACAAGAAACCTACCAACAACCTAACAAGATAAAAGGTGAGGGATCCATCTGTTTTTGTTTTTGACAGCTTGAGTAACAGACAAACAAAACCTCAAAAGTCAATAGTGAAGAAGCACAAATACATATTTTAAACGACAATACTGATTAGCCTTTCCATTTGTGAACTTCCCTAATGTCCTACATCCCAGAACAACAGATTAAACTGGTCAGTTGTAAAGTCATCTTATGTATACATCAGATAATTCATTATTTTAATATGTTCTGTATCATTGAAAGGCTAGGGCTTGTGACATTTGGAGCAAAATTTAGAGATGTGCAGAGAGCATGGTTCAAATACAAGATATTTTGTCCACACTAAATTCAAATGATATTAGTCAACATTCGAGTTTGGCTTTCCTCTCTCCCTTAAGGAAGCTCCCTGCTCCCATAGCTTTGCAGTGAGTGAAAATCAGACACCCATAGTTCCTTGTGCGCCACTGGTGGTTCAGATTCAGAGTTCTCACCATAGACTCTGTGCTGCTTTAGTGTTCTCCATCATCTGGCTCCTCGCACTTGCACTACACGCATCTCCAGAGCTGGAGTCAAGGCTTACAGGGAAATAGATTTAATATAGGATACATCAATTTATAGGATTATAATATTCACCCCGAAAGTTAAATGTAGAAGAGAGTGAGAGATCTGTCAACATGCTGGAGACCTGAAGCATCTAGCTGAGGGCCTAGATCCCAAGGCAATGTCCCCTACAAGTCCAGCCGGAGGCCTAGAGCCCACAGCAATGTCCCCTGCAAGTCCATATCAAGGATCTGCACAGGAAAGGCTGAGAGCCTGTTAGAAAGTCTGCACTGGTAGAGTGAAGGCTCTGTTCAAGAAGGCTGAGGGATCTACAGCAGAGCCAGGAAGCAATGCTCAAGACAAAGACCAGGGATCCCCTGAAAAGCAAAGCAGCCAATCTGGTGACCGTGGGGAGCTGGGCACCTCCAGCACAAGCACAGCTGAGTTCATACAGGGAAAGCCAGCTACAACAGAGCTTCTCCCAGGAAATCAGCAGCATGCACTCTTCCCCACCCTTCTCCTTTTATGCCATCCTGGCAACAATCCTCAGGTGAGTTTTTCATGAGCAGAACTGCCCTGACTCAGTTCAGCTGGGTGTTTCCATGTGTGTTGATCTTTAATTAATCTACCACAATGCACCTCTGCTCACCTTCATAGCCAGGTACATTTTGTTAAACAGAGGCAGATTTGTAAAATGTCTCTAGAGGCATATTTGAAAAGTTGACATGTCTTGATTTATTCACCTTTATATTAAAGTAACAATTTCATGTGGGCCAGCGAGAGCTCAGTGATCTAAAGTGCCAGCTTAGGCAAGCGCAGGCAAGCACAGGGACTGTGGTTCAGACCCTGGCACCACATGTTGCAATAGTACCACCCCCAGGGTGGGCTGTGCTGACCACAAACAAACAAACAAACAAATAAACAAGCAACAATAACACTCCTTACTACATGTATACAATTCTTACTGCACTCATTTCCATGCCGAAAATAGTAAAGACTCTCAAAATTTAAACATATTACAATGCCCCAAACTAAATAACTTGCTTACAAACAGGTGTCTAAAAAGCACAAGTGTACATGCTTTACAATAACTCCATCTCACTCACTTTATTCTAAAATCTTATTTTATTAGTAATCTATACTCTTAAAAGTTATTGGGCCAGGGCTCTAGCTCAGTGGTGCATGGCCACCTACATGTAAGCACAAGGTCCTCAGTTCGATTCTTGATAAACCCCAGTAAAAAGTTATAAATTCGTTTGTTTGTTTTTTGAGGGGGGGGGTTGTTTTATCTTTTTTGAGCAGCACATATTTATTGAGGGAAAGAAAGCTCCTGTCCAAGAGAGAGACAAGAGGGAGGTCCCAAGTGGGTGTCCTCTATAAATTTGTTTACAAAGTGCAATATACCAGTCCAGTGCATCTGCATAAAAAAATAGGTTCAAGGTTTTTTTTTTATTTTAAAGACAATAAAAATAATATTAAAATATTAGAAATTAAAAAAACATGAGAAGCAACATAAAATTTCAAAAAATAAGGTAGAAATTCAGCAATTGTTGTTATATTGCATATTGTTGTCTTCAAAGTAATTGTTCAGGTTACAAGATATAAGCATGTAAAATTGGCCAAAAATTAAGCATTAACTGAGTAAACCAGTATAAATTAGTAGTTTCTTCCTTCCTTTCTTTCTTTCTTTCTTTCTTTCTTTTTTCTTTCTTTCTATCTTTCTCTCACCCTAGTTGTTCTTGACCAGTTTCTTTCCCTTTCACATTATCTATTGTACCTTTTGAATTTTATTTACTTTCAGGTTCTTATTCTGGGGAGACAATGTGTTTACACATGAGATAAACTGAGGCTTCAAGAATTGGAGCTCCTTTGTTTTCCATTTATGTACATGATTTAGCAATACCTAGAAATCAATATTATGTACATTGGCATCGAATTACTATATTGAAATCATATTAAGAGAAGACTATTAAAATTATAATCCTCATTTCCATAGCTGATTATGGGGTTGTAGCAGGTATTTGTGACTAACTTCCTCTATTACCTATTCTGTATTCCCTTGACCATCAGCAAACACTTCAGCAGGTCTTAGATCTGCTCCTCATGGGGTGACCCAATATGTCATTCCTGAAGATTCTGAAGCATTTGTCACTAAGTCTGGACTGGATTGTCATAGTTTCTCATTATCTTTAGTAAAAAGGCATGGTAATGCTAGGAAGTGCGCCAACGGTTGTCCTATACACCAAGTATATTCCTGCATTCTGCCATTGTGGAGCAGTAGTCCTGTTTCCCTTTGATAGTCTGGGTTGATCACTCCTGTCAACACTGTGACTCCCTTATTACCCTGTTCCCTTAAAGGTATGAGAAGACAAAAATGGCCAAAGGAAAGTCTTAGCTTCTAGTTTACTAATATCATTATTGTACTGGTTGCTACAAGCCTTTCCCCTCTGGAACTAAAAATTCCAATCCACAAAGATGTAGGAAAAGAAAATTAAAACCTTGCTAGTGAATGATTGTGAGGACAATATGTAATATGTCAACTTTCAAAGAAAAAAAGGGGGAAAAGAAAAAAAAAAAAAAAAAAAGTAATGTGGATTTAGAAAGTTTAATGTTTAGTTGTTTGATCAATCTTATATACCTATATGTATTAATCTAAACTGATCCGATGATGAAAATATGTAATATAACCATTGTTAAATTTAAACAATAAAAGAATTGGAAAAAAAAAA
>PVJA010035139.1:0-21988 GCA_004027025.1 Myocastor coypus
TGGTTGTATTTCCTGAATAAATCAAAGTTTACTTTTTAAAACATACAGTTTTCCTGGTGTAGTGGTTGATACATTGTGTTAACTTGGCTGGATGACTCAGCGGCCAGGTTCCCTGTTGGTGGGAGCCCCGCCCTGGGGTACAATTGGTTCCTCCCTGGGGCACGACCAGGGCCTGCTTAGTATATGTTTGGATCCTCTCTAGAGCGGGATCAAGGGCTCATCTTGGGGTATGATTGGTTCCACCCTAGGGCACAGCGGACCCACGTCAGAATGACTGAGCACAAAGAGACTTTTTAAAAGGCGAAAGATTTATACGATCTGAAGAGAAACCAGAGTGCAAAGAGACTTTTTAAAAGGCTGAGGAAGGAGTCAAGACTTCACTTCGTGGGAGAAGCTTCAGTCTTCACACTCAGGCTGGACTTCATCATCTGGCTTGCAGCACAGACTCCTCAGCCTCTAGCTTGGATCTTTCACCATCCAGCACAGACTCTTCAGCGTCCATTACAGACACTTCAGTCTTCCATCGCAGACCCATCAGCCGATGGATAGAGACTTACAGGGAGTGCTACAGTGAAGTTCAGACCTCGGGATTTAATTGTTCAGTCCGGAGCATGCAGATACCCTCTGCACGCCTCCTCATCTGACTCTGTGGTGACTATTGTAAGCCAATCTTATAATTCCTTATAGATTGTATATTTTGCGTTAATATCCACACCTTATATCTGTTCTGTTCCTCTAAGTAAAACCCTGACCAATGCACATGGGAAGACAGAAAATATTCTGAAAATACCACAATAGGAATTGAAATCATTTAAATAAACATATATGGAGTTCCTCATCTGTACCAGAATCTGCGAATGCCATAGTGAGCATAAAGAGACACTGGTCTTTTTTGACCTTAAAGACTTGGGGAGGAAGCATATGGAGGGAGAGAAATGTATTTTAAGCAAATTGCCACAGGAATACATGTTGAATTCCAACTATGACAAGTGCTATCAAGTAGTAGTTCACAGATGGAGAACCTAACAGTGGGGGCTTAATCTATGCAGGAAGCTTGTGAAAGACTTCCCTAAAGAATCTTATCTTGATCCAATGTCTAAAAGATTATGTAGTAGATTGATTGCAAAAATTGCCCCATTATGACTGTTTTCTACATAGTTTGTGACAATGGCTGTTATCAGGAGAATCTATTTCATGACCTTTCCTAGCTGGTCTGACTTTATGACTTACTTGAGACAACAGAAGTTAGGAGTGATACTGAGTCAGTGCTGAATGTTGACCTCACAAAGCTTTGTGCACAGTTATTCACTCCCTAATATCCTCATGCTGCTTTAGCAATAACATGAGTTAGGCTGTTGGATGTAAAAGATATATAGTTCAGCTACCCTGGACACCTTACCAAATAGCCTGTCATGCCAGACAGGAGGAAGACCATACCACACCAGCCAGGCCACAGCTACCCTAAGTGACTAACCCCAGCTTAGATCAGCCAAACTTGGCTGAAAGCAATTGAGCCATCCAGTGGACTCCCAGATCTGTACACTGTGGTCACTGTTTGCTGTCTTAAGGGATTGAATTTTGAAGTGCTGATTGGCTGCAATACAGCCAATCAACAGATAGGAAGCATAAGGAATTAACTAGGCATATACAAATCCTTAGGTGAGCAGAGACTAAAAGAAGATGTGTGAACAGATCATAAACAGCCTGGGGAAAATGATGTGAATGAGGTTTGGGTAAACAGGTGGGACCATGCAAAGCATGTAAGAACATGTCAAAAACTTGATGCTTTATTTTAACAGCAGTGAGAGATAACCTAAGGTCTTAACCAGAGTGGTTGCAGAATTAGATTTAGGTTTTTAAATTTGTTTATAATATTAAAACAGAGTCAACTAGGCCAGAAGAGACATAGACAAAGCATTGGGAGGCCATTGTAGTAATCAATGCAAGAAGACTACAACCTACCAAACCTCAGGAGGCTTGTGACATTATTTATGAGAAATGCTATCATGGGAGTTGTGGAGTGCAGATACTAAGACTCAGAGTGGAGAGATTTGGATTAATTCAGGAGATGGTTGGGAGTAAGATTGCAGGTGTTTGCGACTGACAGGCTAATGGAATGACAGGCATTAAGGAGCATATCAAGGGTGACTGCTTGTCTTTCTTGGTAGATGATACTAGTTCTTGATCTAGAAACCAGTGGAATGAGGTCAAGTTTTAGGGAAAATAATCATAAGTTAGGATTTATACATATTAAGTTCAAGACGCCTCTGAGATTCCCCAGAAGATACCGATGTAGGCACTTCGCCAGCTGGGCCTGGAGCTCACAGAAAGTCTAACTGGAAATACAAAGTTTTGAGACATCTGTGTATATGGAGTCCAAGAGCTTGAAAGCAACATTTTCAAGAGAAAAATCCCTCCGGGTTTTATGCCACTGGATCAAAGTTCCCAAACTTTAAAAAGGCTTACTGAGCTCTTGAGACTTCTGTTCCCAGAAATTATTTCCTAACATAAGAGTCATAGATCACCTCTATTTTTCTGATCAATGCTTAGCGCTCTCTTCTTTTGCAAATTATTTAATCTCATGAAAACAACAAAAATAGGTGTTGTTTGACACCAGATGTCATTCATCTAAATAGAATTCTGTAGTATGCCAAATCAGTTATTTTTGTGCTTTTTTTTTTTTTTTTACAACAGTAAATGTACAAATTCAGAATATATCTGCAGTCCAGTGTGCAGCGGACCCAGAAATTGCATATTTCTTAAACACATCCCATTCCCTTGTCCTTTCTTTCTTAGTCTGTTTCTAAAGTCTTCTCATTTGCTTCTTTGCCTCCAGTTTTATTTTCCTGCAAATACATTCTTTAGACAGCTTTTTCTAAAATGCCATTCTGACCATCTGAATGCCTTAAAATAGTCTCAGGATAAAATGGAATCCCTAGTGACAGCTTTCATGCCCACTCTGACCTGTGACTACAGAGCACTTCTAGTCTTACATCTTGCTGAAGGATGTCTTACCAATACATACGGTACTCAGCCGTGATTGCCTCTACTTCTAGCCTTTCAGAACTACTTTCAGATCCTTGACTTTACTGTAAGGCTTTTAAGCAGTTTTATATAGAAAGGTATACAAAATATCCTGTGCTTGCCTTACGATTGACCAGATCAAAGCAACATATAATAGGTCTGAGCAGGCATGAACGCACTACTAGAAAGATCATGTTCAGTAGACAGTGCTAGTTAGGTTGAGATGATAGCATAGGGAGTTGCGCTTTGGGTAGCTGCACAAGTTGGAGATCCTGGATCACATTTACTTCTGCTTACAAAACAGGCATGGGAGCTGGATGTGGTGTTTCCCGCCTGTAATCCCAGCATTTGGGAGGCTGAGGCAGGAGGATCGGTGCGAGTTCAAGACCAGCCTGGGCTACAAAAGTGAGCTCAAGGCCAGCCTGAACTGCATAGTGAGACCCTGTCTCAAAAGGGCAAACAAACAAACAAACCAAAAAACAACACAACAACAACAACAAAACAGGCATGGGTGTCTGGCTATTGCTATGTTTAATGGATAACTTCATTTAAATAGTAAACTTAGGTGCTACAGCTGCTCTCTAAAAATGTTTGAATTCCATCTTGCAGTACTCAGGTCTTAGTTATGACTATTAATTTTATCCCATTCTTAGAAAGCAGGGAAAATATTTATTTTACCCTAGCATTTCTTATCTATTTTCCTTGGAATTTTTCTTTTCCTTCCAGAGGAAGGATTTTTCTTTTAAACTTTGAGACTTTTCACGATTTTGGAATTATTTATTTGTTCTGTTCCAAATGGTTCAGAAATAATCATTTCTCTCAGAGAACAAATAACAAAACAGTTTAGACTTAGAAGACAGGGGAAAACGTCTTTAGTTTCACTTTGAAAATCTTTAGAAAGAATTTCTATAACATTTAGCACATAATAAAATGTTGAAGCAAAGAATAAATCCAGACCTGGAAGGCAATTATCAGTAAATTGCTAGATTCATAGCATATCTGTGTGATGAGCTGCTTGGTACGACTCCGACTGTTTAAATAATCGCCAGAAGTTTTGATCACAGCTAATAAATCACAAGAGCGTAGCATCCAATAGGGTTTCCACTAAGCTCTATGTCATTTACGCTTCCATTCCACATCTATTTACCTTAAAAACTCAGTAATGTCTTGCAAAATGGGGGTTCTGTTCTATTTAGAATTAGTAATATGGGAAGTATTTACAAGTTTTAAAATCTCTTCACAAATCCTTTTTATCATTAGACCCAAAGTATGTGCTCAACAATGCTCATTTAGAATTCTTGGCTCATCTTCTTTACACTTAACTCTTCAAACTGTGAGCTCCTGTTGGCCTTCTGCTCTAATTCAAATCCAGTCTGATTTGCTCCTGAAGAGTGAAAGCCCTGAGAACCAGTTACACTGTGAGGTGCCCAGTGGCTGTGATTGGCTCAGTGTGGCTTGGGTTACTTTCTGGGCATGTGTGACACAGACCAACAGCTGTTCCTCCATTCCTCTAATGCCCTCTCATCACATTTCTTTGAGCTCATTGTCAATGCCCTGCAACAGTCCTGTCACTGTTATAAAATATTTTCCTATAAAACTCCATACACGACAATATGTGTTTACATACAGTACCTGATTTAAAATGACTTGTTCTGACTTTATGATGGTGTGAAAGGGATACATATTTAGTGAAAATTGTGTTATGAGTGTTAAATTTTGATCATCTGGGCTAGTGATATGTATAGGATTCTCTCTTAAGATGGAGAATAGTTGCAAGCTGTAGCTCCAGATAAGCCAAATGTTATACACAGTCATGAGAACAAACAACTCAGACTGTATAATATACTGTTTTCCCAATGCTTTTTGGATACAATTTTCAATAAATTGCAGGAAAGAGCAAACACTTTATTTATAGGTTGATGGAAGTGCTATGAGCACACTTAAAGTAGGCTGCACTAAGCTATGGTAGTTGATAGGCAAGAATCTTAAATACATTAAACTCAGAAGTATTTTCCCATAATTTCTCCATTATTTTCAAATCTCAAATCTGCCACTCCTATTCACAGTGCTATCTGTAGTTTTCATGTGCTGCTGCAAACGTCAAACTTGAAGGTTAATGGCATGGTGGTGGTGCTAAGAAGTTGATGCTTTAAGATGTGGTGTGGTGAAGAGGGCTCTTTACTAGTGAGTAGGATTAAGATCCTGATTTAAAACAACCACAACAGCAATAGCAACCACCACCACCAATAACAGCAACACCTTTCCCCTCCTGAGGAGCCAGAAATAAGACACCCACTACAGTTTGGATTTGGAATGTTTCCCCAAATTCCATGTGTGGAATGCTGGAGCCCATTTTGGTGTGGTTGAGAAATGTGAGGATGAGAGAAAGGGCCTAGCGGAGACGAACAGCCTGTTGGAGACATGCTGTAGAAGGGGTATGTGAGGCATTAGTCCCTTCTTTCTCTTGTGCTTCTTATCTATGAAGAGTATGATTTTACTTTGTCATGTGCTCACCCTATCACAGACCTAAAAGGAGTGGAGCCAACTGACCATGGACTGAAACCTCCATGGCCATGAGCCAAAATAAATCTTTCTTCTTTATAGTTTTGCTTTTTCCTCAGGAGTTATTACGGTGATGGAGAATTGACTAACACAGCACCACTGTGAAACAGGGAGCAACACTTGCCAGATAGGGAACTCTGCTATCCTAAGCTTCCCAGCTGTGAGGACATAAATTTCTGTTCTTTATACATAACCCAGTTCCAGGAATTTAGTTACAGAAGCACAGAACACACTTTGACATACAGTAATGCACTGTGGTGAAGTATAAAGTGTTTTCAGTTCTGAGCTTCAGATGCTCTCATTTCCAAATGTCATGGTTGTGTTTCATTACTAACAGATCTTCAGGTAAACCTAGCAGCAATTTCAAATAAAATGCTTGATGCTTGCTTGAGCTATAGGCTTGAGGGTGGCACTACTTTCATGATGGTCCCTAATACGTCTTTAAGGCTGGCATGCTTGGACAGCGTAGTGGCTAAGCATGAGGCTGTGAAACCAAAGCTGGCTAGGTTTAGCCCTCCCTCAGGTCTATATTTTCTGGTTCTGTCCCTTGAGCAGCTTATTTAACCTCTCTGTGCTTTAATTTCTTAATATGTGAAATGTAGCTAAAATTAGTACAGGGATCTTGGGATTTGTTCTCAAAATTCATCTTAAGGATGAAGTGGGAAAAACTCTTAGAATAGCTCCTGGCAAGTGTAAGGGTTGGCTTTATGTATAGCACTGAATTTCAAGCACAAAAATCTCAATATCAAAGCTTCATAAAACTCTTTGAGTTGCTGAAACACTTTTGTATTTTGAAAGTAGTTTTTGTTTGATATTATGTAACATTCATTTTAATGAATTTCAATCCATGGACAGGATGCATGCATAATAAATCACAAACTTTAAATTGCATAATTCTCTAATACATACATTAGGCAAATAACAGTTAGGTTTTTAAAAATTAATTAATTTCTTTATTGGATACAGAGTCTCACTATGCAGCTCAGACTCATAGTGATCCTCCTGCCTCAGCCTCCCTAGTGCTGAGATTATAGGCATGTGCCACAACCCTGGTTTTGGCGTCAGCTCAGCATGACTAGAATTCTGAGCTGGCAGGGCTTGGGGGACAGGGCATGGAACTCAGGTGCTTGAGCTTGTCTGAGCAAGCACTTACACCACTGAGGTATCTCCCCGACAGCAATGATTATTTTTTGAAGGAAATAAAATGCTGGATTATTTGATGGTAATACTTTTTGGCATTCCATGTGATGGAGAGTGGTTGGGGTAGAGAAAAACATAAAAAAAAAATTAAATGGAAAATGGTTTGGATGGTTTGTTTTAAGATAATTTTTAAAGAATTAGAGTTCTGAGAAATCATAAGGACAACTGAAGAAGAGTCCGAAACCGTGAAGTAGACAGCACCAAGCCTGCTTGTTCCCTGAAGCAGTAGGAATGTTTCTTTGAGTTGGCAGTATTTCCCCTGGACAGAGCCAATGCAGTGGATATGGCATTGGCAGCTCAGATGCAACAAAGGGACCACAGCCTTCCCTGCTTTGCTTTCTATCTTAGTAGAAATGAGTGAAATAAATTGCCCACAGAGAATACAGAAGTTTAAATCAGCATTGGTGATTTTCTGTGTGCTTTTGGATATTCTTCTCGATTCTTTCTTTCACTTTTTTTATTTTTCCAGTTTGAAAATTGAGAGTGGCTCCTGCCCTGCTCCCACAAACTCCATGTGTTTATGGGATTATATCTGCACATAATCTTACTGTTCTCACATTCTTTCAAGCCTGGGATGATTACCCAACACTCACAGCTTAATGAAGGAGAAGTTTATTTTAGGTTGTGGTTTTAGTCGATAGCTGGCTAGACTTACTCTTCCCGGGGAGAAACAGCATGGTGGAGGGCCAAGCTCGGGAAGGGAGTTCACCTCACAGGAGAGCAGGGAGCAGCGGCAGGGAAATGGATCCTTCTAGGTCATGTCTAAAAAGAGCAGCCTCTCCTGACTACACCTGTGATCCACCACCTTCTCCAAGACATTCTAGATCTAAGCCACAATACCTGTCAAGTGTGTGAGTGGTTACATCTTGTCTTTAAGAACAAATAAAGGGCCCAGCGTGATGGCTCAGTGGTCTAAAGCGCCTGCTTGGGAAAGCTTGGGCGGCTTGAGGGACCGTGGTTCGATCCTCAGCACCACATGCTGTACCAGCCCTGCCCTCGGCGCAGGCTGAGCCGGCATTGAAATGAGTGAATAAACAAACGGAGGTTCTGAAACAGGGAAAAATAAATAAATAAACAACAACAACAACAACAAAAACAAAAAGAACAAATAGATAGCAATATTTAGAAAAGGAAGCCACATTACAATAAAAAGTGATGTCTCTTAGAGAGTCATTATGTATTTAATGTGATATATGACAATTAAGCATTAATTGATTTAGTCAACAAGCTCTGCAACACTTTTGGAGTGTCTAGAGTGTGGTTAGTGCCAGGTGACAGGGAAATCTTCATTAGAAATTAAATAACATCTTTGTCCCTAAGAAGATCAGTCTGGTGGAGACACAGGCAAGAACAAGTGGCTGTCAACAAAATGTTTGGTGCTCTAGACAGGACACAGGAGAGACCAGCTACATGCTTATTCCTAGTTCTGAAAAGAACTTTAGCATGGACCATAAGTGCCTAAACATACTGCCAAAATATTTTTTAAAGTAGTTCTTATTTTTATGAGGTAAGCATTCTAGCAAAGTGAAGAAAAACTCCTAAGGATAAATAACAAGGCTGAATTTGCTATAGTCCTTTATTTAATTTACTTAATTTAGTTTAGCTCTTAGGTTCATTACTAGCCAGAGAACTAAACTAAATGAAACAAAATTGCATGAAAGTGCAAGGAGTATGAAGAGATTTCCATCAAGTGTGAACTGACCACATTAAAAAAAAAAAAAGCACAGGATATTGCCTTGGCCATTTTTCTTTTTTCTGAAACCTAGTACCCAACACCTACAGCTCGAAGGAGGAGAACTTTATTTTGGCTCACAGAAGTAGTCCATGGTTGGCTGGCTCCAAAGCAGAATAGCGTGGTAGAGGGGCATAGTGGAGGAAAGGCTGCTCACACCACAGAGACCAGGAAACAGAGAAGCGAGGAGCTGAGACTAGGGATCTACCCTTCCCCAGGTAAGGTAGACCCTTTGGACCAGACCCCACCTTATAACAGCAAGTCAGTGAGCTACAACACTCCTGTAATTCAGTCATCTATCTGGGGTTCTACATGGTTCTACATGCACAAAGACACTGGGGATATGCACCACACAAGCCATAATAGTTATAGACATTTGATACCTGTCTGAAATAGAAAAGAAAAGGATTCTCAGCCTCACAGAGGTGCAAAGCTGATTCCAAGGGCATTAAGGGACTAAATGCAGTAAAAAAATAGAAAAGAGTGAGGAAGCTCATTTCAATATGACACAAAGGTAAAAGTTTTAAAAGCATATATTGCCGGGCGTGGTGGCTCACCCACCTGTAATCCCAGCACTCGGGAGGCTGAGGCAGGAGGATTGGTGTGAGTTCGAGACCAGCCTGGGCTACGAAAGTGAGCTCAAGGCCAGCCTCCACTGCATAGCGAGACCCTGCCTCAAAAAGACAAAAAAAAAAAAAAAGCATATATTTGAGCAATGCAAATAAAAACAACATACATGAAAAGATATTATAAATAAAATTTAGAGAACAAAAATAGAGGAGATTGGGACATAGCTCAGGTATGGCACTAGCCTAGCATGTACAAGGCTCTAGGTTCCAACCCCAGCACCAAAGATAAGTGTATCAATAAAAATACAAGGGAAAATTTGAAACATAAACTTCATAAAATGGCTCCTATACATTTATAGGACAGAGACACCAAAGAACTACAAAAACATAGGTATATATCATAGTATAAATATTAAAATACTGACTACAACAAAGTATTAATGATTATTCATGTAGTGAGATTATGGGAATTTTTACTTTTTTTTTTGATTTTCAATGTTTTTAAAATGTTCTTCAGCTGGGTGTGGTGGTGCACACCTGTAATCCAAGCATTAGTGAGCTGAGGCAGGAGAATCAACATGAGTTTGGGGCTGAGCTACATAAGTGAGCTCAGGGCCAACCTGTCCTAGAGAGTGAGACCTTGTCTCAAAACCAAACCAAACCATTCTTCAATGAAGGTGTAATAAAAAAAAATACAGTAGTAAAAACTAGTAAGGGGAAAGCAGTTTGCTAACAAGTATCAACTGACATTATCTGAAGGAAAATTTAACATTTATCAGAATCCTTATTATTTTATATACTCACTTGCTGTTAAAGGAAACAGTTATGTACTCTTTGAATGATGTGAAATTTATTCTAAGGAAATAATCAGGGATGTATAGATAGACATAACTGAAAAGATATTCTTGACATTGTTTTTTAAAATAGAAACATAGGAAACATAGGAAAAATAGAAAACACTCACAGGAAAGGCCAGGGTAAATAATAGGGATAAATCCTCAACAAAATATTATAAAGTCATTAAAATGTTATGATTACATGTGACATTTGGGCTATATTATTGAATGAAAAAACAATGTAAATTAAATGAAGTTCAGATAACCTTTTAATAAATTCTATAGCTGAAATTTATGGGACTGTGTTTATCTGTATATTGATATATTTTAACAAGACAGTTAGGTTGTAACCTAGAGTATCAATAATAGATATCTCTGAGTAATGATATCCTGTAGACACATAGTTTTCTTTCTAAATATGAGAAAAATCATCTTAAAACAAGTAAATATTTTATCTAACAATCATACTCAGTGAATTCATTATTGAGCTTGTATTAATTACTTTTATTTAAAATGTCAAAATGACTTCTGTCACATGGCACGGTAAACATGAAAGCGAGGATTCTCTGTGCATGATGGTTCTTATCCATATTCTACTTCCTCTTAAAATGGAGTCAATGAGATATTTTATTATGTAAATTACCTTTGATGAGCTCTGAAAAAACTTGCCTTATGTTAAATTCAGAAACAAGGATATGATTTTATAGCAAGATATGAGCATCATTTCTGAATGAGTATTTAATTTTGGTAATAAAAACAATAGTTTATCTTCAAGTATGAAGCAGCTCTTTTATATACATTACCAGATTTTAATGCTCATAGCAGTTTTGAGAGATGAGTGAGGTACTTTTACATATGAAGAAATTGAAATTTCAAGGTATTAATGAGATTGTTTTTATATTTAGTCCATTTTATGTTTCTATGACAAAATATGACAGATTTGGTAATTTATAAAGAACAGAAATGTATGCCTCATTGTTTTAGAGGCTGGGAACTCCAGGATCAAGGTGCTGGCATCAGGTGCAGGCCTTCTTGCTGCATTAGAATGTGTCAGGGGTATCACATGGAGGGGGAAGTGGAAGGAGAAGGAAGGGGAGAAGGGGGGAAGGAGGGAGGGGAGAGACAGAGAGAAAAAGAGAGAGAGAGACAGACAGAGAGACAGAGACAGAGAGAGACAGAGAGACAGACAGAGAGAGAGAGAGAAAGGAGAGAGACAGAGACAGACAGAGAGACAGAGAGAGACAGAGAGACAGACAGAGAGAGAGAGAGAAGAGAGACAGAGAGAGAGAGAGAGAGAGAGAGAGAGAGAAAGAAGAGAGAGAGACAGAGAGAGAGATAACAGCCACTTCTGTGATAACCAACCCAGCCAGTCCTACGACAATGGCATTAAACCATTCTTAAATCCTTCATGGCCCAGTCACCTCTTAAAGGTCCTACCTCTTCATATGACAGTGGCATTTAAATTTCAACACAAGTTATGATGGGGTTAGTCAGAGCATAGCAGGTTTGAACCTGGAGCATCTGATGAAACCACCAAGAGCGATCAAATTCTACACTCCTTACCAAGATGTTTTACAAATATTTACAAATGTTCATTTATTGGATAAAAGCCCAAGCTCTGCATTACATGATCTCATCCCTAAGAACTCTATTTGAAAAGCATGAAAAGTGTAGCTCACTTATTCCATCACGAGACCTAGGAGTCTCGTGTACCTAATCCGTAGAATCCTCACAGACCACAGAGCACAGACAAGGGTGAACGCAGTTTTTGTGTCATTATACTGTGATCATTCGATAGCTCACAGGTACCCTTACTGCTGTATATTAGCCATATAACATAAACAACACACCAATGACCCATTAGGCAGATGGGAAAATTGAGGCTCAGAAATGTGCCAATGAGTGGTAAAAATGGAACTGAAGATATTCAGCTGTACTGGACTCCAGACCTTCCACTGCATACCTGTTCCTCCCTTGGTCTGATCTGTGGTCAACTTGCACAGAGGAAATGCATCTTTCCAGACTGACAGTGGGTTTTGGAGCGTGAGGTTCCAAACAGGAGAAGACAGTGCATCCATTATGGTGATCTGGCCCAGGGCTTGAGAGACGGTCACAAAACTATGTAAGTCCAGCATTTCCCAGGTAAATCTCTGGTCTAAACTTTGGAACTTCTGCTGATCCAGCACTGAGGGACCCTTTAATAGTTCAGATTAAGATGATGGTAGATATTTGAAAAATATGCTAGGCAGTATGGTTATTGTTGCCACAACCTATAATAAAAATAATGTTTGCTAAGCCACAGATGGAATTAGAGCTAAAATCAGACAGTGAAAAATAATAACTACAAATTTTACTTCTTCTGGCAGTTAAAGAGGTTTAAAGGTTTTAGTGTTAACAGAACTGGATAGTACATGATGGCAGCTATAATATTTAGGTTCAGGGCCTGGTGGGATGGCTCAGTGGTCTAAAAGCGCCTGCTTGGGAAAGCTTGGGCGGCTTCAGGCACCGCGGTTCGATCCCCGGCCCCACATACCGCACCAGCCCTGCCCTCGGGGTGGGCTGAGCCGGCCATAAAAATGAATGAATAAACAAACAAAGGTTCTGAAACAAGAAAAAAATAAAAAAATAAATAAATTATTCAAAAAAAAAAAAAAAAAGGCTAAAGAAGCCGGGCATGGTGGCGCACGCCTGTAATCCCAGCACTCCGGAGGCTGAGACAGGAGGATCAGTGTGAGTTCGAGACCAGCCTGGGCTACAAAAGTGAGCTCAAGGCCAGTCTGAACTGCATAATGAGACCCTGTCTCAAAAAGACAAAAAAAAAAAAAAAAAAAAAAAAAAAAAAAAAAAAAAAAAAAAAATTTAGATTCAGCCCAGTGTTAACTATGTGGGCTGATTTTTAAAAAATGTTTATTTATTTATTTGGTATAGGCTCTTGCTACTCAGCTCAGACTCATAGTGATCCTCTTGTCGCAGCCTCCCCAGTGCTAGCATTACAGGCATGTGTCTCCACATGTGGTTTCCATGGCTGGCATGGAGCACCCAAAGTTCTGGGGCCAGCATGACATGCAGTACTGCAGACTGGACCCAGGTCCTTGCACTTGCCAGACAGGTGCTTTGACCACTGAGCTCTCTGCCCAGCCTAGTGTGGGCTGATTTTCATCACTTGTGACCAGCAGCAAGCTGCTAGTATTCAAACATGGGTGCTTATAAGGTGATATTACATGTCAATATGGATAAGTTAAATGATGAACTATGTAGTGTTAAAACAAAATCCAACTATGCATTTACATGTATGTGTGTATATCTGTATCTACACACACACACATATATATATATATGCATAGATGCCTTCCATATCGGTATATCCATGTGCATACCTATATAAACTTCTTTTTTTCCTTTCTGAGACATGTAGTCAAGGCTGGCCTTGTCCTCATTATGTAGCTCAGGCTGCTCTCAAACTTGCAGCAATTCCTCCTGGCACAGCTCCTCAAGCACTGGGACTGTGGGTGTGCACTAACAGGCTAGGCCTCTAAGCTTCTAAGATTGAGTCATTTTTTAAAATTTGCAGAACTTGTGTTAATATCTTGCATCTCACAATTGAAAAGATAAAAGGGACATGGAAATGTCACAATTAGGACAATCTCCCAAATCATAGATTTGTAAATCATTAAAAGAACCAGCGTTGAGGATCTCATTTTTTCTGTTTCCTCTTTCTCTTTCTCTTCCTCCACTTCTTTCTCTTCTTGGACTTTTTCAGAAAAGCAGAAGCAATGAAAGAGCAAAATGTTTCAGAGAAGGGTGCATTGCCTTTCTGAATTTGATGTTTATGCAAACTCAATAACTGTATTTGAGAAGAGAGTTACTTGTCACAATTTTAGGGGTGGAACTTTAGAAATCTTAGCAACTTAAACAATCACTGACTTATAAATATAACAGTCACAAATGTTTTGCCCTTATCTCAACTCCTGGAGTTCCAGTTATTCCTAGAGAAGCTGTCATGCTTGTGGATGGGGCCAGGAGGAAACATTTAGAATTTCTCTGGATTCAGGAAAGGAGAAAGGGAAGAAGTTACACAAAGCCAGTGTACAAATGCCTTAGGAGATCAAATTTGTCTGTGTTCAGGTATCTCTCAAACTAAAAATTCTTCTTTTTCTTTGTAGATTTCATTTGACTGCTCCTAACCTGCACCTAACTTTCCACCAGTTCTCTCTGTCCTCTCTTTCTCTCCTTGTCTTCCTCTCTTCCTCCTCCTCCATTTTTTTCTTCCCCCTTCCCTCCTCCTCCTCTGCTCCTCCTCCTGTTCTCCCCCCCACCTCTCTCTCCTCTTGTTACTCTTTCCCTTTAACTGGGATGGAACCTTGGAACCTAGGGCCTTTCTCACCCACCCTAGGAGCCAGTGCTTCCTTGTCAGAAGTAGTGGAGGAACTGTGAGACATGAAGCAGAAGTGAGAGTATGTGAACTGTTGATATAGCTCAGTGGGACAAGTGCCTGCTTGGCAAGCACAAGGTCCTAAGTTCAATTCCCAGTACTGGAGAAGGAGAAGGAGAAGAAGAAGGAGAAGGAGAAGGAAAAAGAGGAGAAGAAACAAAAAAAGTAGGCACCATGAACTCACAAAGCAATAGCCCCACTCTTGGGAGCTTATGGAAGAATGAGGCCCCAAATTTGGGACTGCAGAGCAGCAAAGTTAAGATAATACTGGGAATAAACTGCCCACTTCATAATTTTCCTATATCTAATCATACCTCAAGGCTTTAATTTTAAACTAAAAAAAATTCACCCATTTGAACATCTGATTTGTTTTCCACAGGAAGATTGATGTCTACTTATTTTAGTGGGACAGTAAAGTTGGGAGAAGAGAATAGTCCTCATGTTAGTTACTATGGCAGTTTCCTATTTCTTGTTTCTGTTGATACATGGCATAATTCTTTATATGTATTTGCAGTATATTACAATTCCTTTGAATATTAGCAAATCTAAGGAATCCCATTAAGTCTCTCTGTGTGTGAACCTCATTTCAGAGAGAAATTCTTAAATTCACACTAATGCAAATTGGTGGCAGGTCCATGGATAGAAACCCCTTGTTGGGTCTGGAACATTAACTAATGAAATATATTTAAATCATTAATGAAATGAAAGAATAAAAAAATAATTACGGTCTAGAGTAAGCTCAGTACCAGCTTTGCTTTCCTAAAGTGTTGGGCTTCTAGGTCAAAACTTTTTGTGTGTGCAGATTTTCTACTCTAAGGATGTGTGTTGGGGTTGGGGCTGGGGAGATAGCTCAGTAGAATAAGTGCTCACCCGGCAAGCTCAGAGTCCTGAGATCAATCCTCAGTACAAAAAAAAAAAAAAAAAAAAGAATGTGTGTAATACCTAGGAAGCTAACTAAATGCTTTATCTTATTCACAGCCATCTCTCAGTTTTTATTCTTATGTTTTTGTCTTAACTATTGTGTTGGTTTTCTCAGGACTTCTCTCTCTCTCTCTCTCTTTCTCTCTCTCTCTCTCTCTCTTTTCTGGGAAGAAAACTGGTGGTGGGCCATGAAGTTCCTGTTCCTCTTACAACTTCCTTCCCCTTTAGAAGGAGCTGGTGTGCTCAGACAGCCAGACCTTTCTGGGTGTTGGCACCAGGCCTGGCTTGCTCAATCCTGCACCAATTTGCATAAAATAATTTGGCCATAATGCCATGTAGTGGGGAAAATGAAGTCACACCACTAAATTCGCATTGAGTCTTGGAGAACTTTAAGGGAAAGGAGGATGCCCGTTGTGTTACATACAAACATCCATATTGTAAGATTTTACTTGAGATGGGTGGATTTATAATTTGGGCCTTTGTCTCAGTTACTCTTCTTTCATTGCTGGAACAAATACCTGACATGCAAAACAAAGGAAGGAAAGGTTTATTGAGCTCACAGTTACTGGAGGTTTCATTCCATAGTCGGTTGACTCCAAGGCTGAGTGGCACAAGGCAGAGAGCATCCAGTTCATGGTGGCAGAATAGCAACAATTACAACAGAAAGAGAAAGTCTGTCTCTGTCTCTCTTATATTACGTTCAAGCTCTCTGCCTCAGACCACAGTTGGTAATCCCAGCAGTACTAAGATCCATAATCCTGTGGATCATGAGTCAGTCCCAAACTCTAGAAGTCCCCATCCCATGGCTGCTTGAGGCTTTGGGGGGACAACTGGACACAAATCATAACCCTCTATTAACTTTTGCCATTGAGAGACATGTCCAAAAGTTATGCCATTGTGGTGATCAAGTTCCAGGCACTTTATGTTCACAGAGTATGTGGAGATACTTGAAAATTCCTTCACTCATACACATTAGCATTTACCTATTTAACTGTACTTTACACTGAACAGTACAGTGTAGGGTTTAATAATCCAGACCACCTTAAGTAGTCAGGATTATTTCAGCCTTCTGAGCTGAAAAGCTTCTCAGCATTGTAGCTATCATCAGAGACTTAAAGGCTTTCCTGATCTAAACCAAGTAGAGAGCCATCAATTGCACTTTGCCTGGCAAGCTCAGGGTCCTGAGATCAATCCTCAGTACAAAAAAAAAAAAAAAAAAAAAAAAAAAGTGTGTAATACCTAGGAAGCTAACTGAATCGCAGCAGTGTTTAAACCATGCCACTAAAACTACTGATTTTTGTCTTTGTCCCATTTGGATGCATTCCTCATTGATTTTCTTTAATTTATAGCTTAAAAGACTCAAAATGACAGGATGTACACTATCAGGTTGCTTTGTATGCTATTGATTTACTTGGCACCCTAATTGTGTAAAAGTAGGCCATAGAGAACACACAACCTGTTTTGTGGCACAAGTGATCAAACTCAAACTCAGGGTCTCAAGCAAGAGAACTGAGCCACACCCCAGCATCCCAGACCTGGAACTTGTGTGCTAGAGCTAGTTGGCTGCCACTGGGGAAAAACTGTGAGCTCAGTCAACCACGAATGTCACTTAAGGTTTCCCTTATACTTTCTTTTTTTTCTTATACTTTCTTTGAGTTATTGTTTCTTGAGCCATGCATTAGAAAGGGAATATACTTCGTGGAATTATAATGAAGATGACATAAAATTAAACACATGAAGGTTTACCTGCTACAGTATTTGATATCCAAGAGAAACCCAATAATATGACTTTTCTTTTTTTGTATTAAACAGAATATTTGGATTGGTTTGATTTGGTGAAGTTACTCTACCATCCAGGATTGTTACCCAGTGATATCTATAATATTTACTTGTGAGTTGATCTCCTGTTTTTGAGCTGAAAACCAAGATCCTTTAAATTCCATCTCTAAAACTAGCAAAACTTTCACTTTGCAATTTTACCTTTCTCCTTCCTCATTCTGTCTTCTCCCTTATATTCCTGTTACCATTCCAGTTTGTGCAAACCTGCCACCTTTCCATTATCCACAGGAAGAGACACTCCATAGTGATTTCACTGTTTTTCAGAGATATAAGAGGAAAAAAGGGTATCAAAGAGAAAAAAATACATAATATGTTTAAAGTATGGCAATAAATTATACAACTTCATCTCAAATTTTGCTTTGGGGAAAGGTTGATGTGAAACGTTTGAAGAAACATGAAACAGATCTTAAAGACAGACTATTTTTCACAGTGAGAAGCAATTATTTTCAAGCTTCAAAGAAAAGTTTTTTTTTTTGTCATCTGTTTAATAGGTTATTTGTGATGGATTTAACTTATTAAATTGTTCCAATGCCCTTTAGAAGGGTCTGGGCACATGATTGTGCCAGTCAAAATGATTGATGTCAGATCTTAATTGAAAATTTTAAACTATCCATGTGGTACAGTATAGACTACATTTACTCTTTTGCAAAAGTTTTAAAACTAAATACCTTCTATAGCTTTACATTTATACTCAATAACAGGATGAACTGAGACATATACATTCTCAGTAGTATTCTGAAAGGATATTTTGACATTGGGTTTGATCAAATTCTTTTTTTTTATGCTTTGTGATTTTATTTAGATCAAGTTCTTAGTACACAGCAATAACTAATTCCAAATAGAATTAAAAAGTGGATGTTCCCCCACTTGTCTGGAGGTGATTTAATGGCACACACAAACATGACTGGCATCAGACTGCTCCCTTCAAGTTTTCTGAATGTTTTTTACTCAACATCACCAACTCTCCCTCTGGGAGCGAAAAAAGACAACTGGCCAGATAGTGAATTGTTTACATTTTTGTAAACAATTTTCTTCAGAAAAAAAAAATACATGGACACAAATATGATAAAAACTGCTTTTCCGTAGAATTCTGAAATTGCAAAAGAGGTTTCATTTTAATGTGAAAATAAGCTTTTTGTTTTTTACAAAAAACCTTAAGATATTTAGGCAGGATCATTTATACACAGCTAGGCCCTGTCATTTCATTCATCATTTAACACAGATTCTCAAAACAAGGATCAGCATAAACTTAAAAGGTAGTGAGCTCAGTGGCCTCCATGTACTAACTTATCTTTATAAGGCTTTCTTAGATAAGGCTGTTTAACTCTGCTGTGCCCCCAGGGCTGAAACAATGGCAATGCATTCTTCTAAACCTTTATGAGGAGTGTTCATGTAGTGTGCAGTCTTAAGAGGGGTAAATGAAAATTATTTGCACTAATTAAGGTTACATTTAATACACTCTTTTAGTCTGAATACTCTGAGGGTTACTTATCAAACCATGGCATCTCTTTTCAAGTATATTCTTTAAATACTAAGTAAAACTAGTTTTTAAAGAAAATATAGTACATTTAATTAAGACAGTTGTGGTGCATTGGAAATAGCATTAGTCAGGAATTAACTAAATGTTCATCTAAAACAAAGCATCTAACCTCATCTGTCAAATAATACTAAACCAAAAATCTTAAAACTCATCTAGCTTTAAAGTTGTATGAGCCTACCTAAGTCACATGTGGGGGAAATTATCACCCTAACAACCAGGGCCAAAGAAGTTCGAAAGTAAATAGATCCCCTTCTTTAAAGACTTGGCAGTCACCTGCCAGTTTCTTCATCAAACTCTTTTCAGAGGTAAAGGTGCCCTTCAAGGCATGCCATGTTTTCTCCTCAAGGAGAATAGTGCTTAATGTGGAAAGGTCACCTGCTAAAACAGAAAGCAAAAAGATAAAGGCAAATGACCATTGTTTTTATGCTTCACAAAGACAAAAATGTTAATCTTCAATCAACATCATAAAACTGCTAAGGAGCACAGCTATGTTAGGGTTTAACTGCTAAGATGCATAGAACGTTTCCTCTAGCTGGGCAATGAACAGCAGTACTAGGAAGGAAAAGGATGAAAGTGTCAAACCTACTGAGTAGGAACACAAATTAGTGGTCTTTTTCTACCCCCAAGATGGGAGTAGCAGGTACCTCTGAAGAACATAAAAAAGGAAGTGGCCAAAAGATGGAAAATACAGAACAGATTTTCAAACATTTGTATTTATTCTAAATAGTATGTGGAATCAGATCTGGAGTTTTTGAAATGCAGTGTTTTTGTTTCCAATTTATTGCCTTGTCCATGTCAAACATAATGAACTTTCAAATATTAATACCCAATGAATTTTCAAATAATAATACCCAAAAGGGATAATTATTTATTCCATTTTTTAAGTGAAAAAATAGAGTGGCCTCAGTGAGAAACTTGCAGAAGAAATAACAACCTCATTAAATCCCTCTATCCTAGTAAAATAGGGACTTAATGGTCAGCCAACTTTAGTCTCAGATCATCTTTGCTACAATAGTAACACATCTTTGCAGCATCTAAGATCTGAATTCATTTGAAATTTCTAATACCTTCTTTTTAGTTTACAAGAAGATAAATGGGATAAACTTACAATAAAACAAGAAATATTACCCTCATAGACTATTAGCAGCATGCAATCTAAGTTGTATTACATACATTGAAGTCTCCAATTATGGAAGGCCTGACTCACAGTTATATCATAGTATCCTTTAGAGACAATCTAGAATTCAAAACTGTACAAAAATTTAAATTTGCCCCCCAGAAGTCACATACATTAGTACTAATATAGAAAAAAATCAGCTGACCCATGGGTTTCCCACTGCAGTCTTCAGCACCGAGGGCTTCATCCGTGTCTTCCACGCACCTGGAGTCAGCAAGGGTCCAGTAGGTGAGATGCACGCATGGGGAAGCTACCAGCTGTGCTTTCCACCGCTGTTGCTGCTCTGGCAGTGGTGAGCTACTAGATTCAGAAGACTCTGCCTATTAATCCACTACATTTTCTTAACAAAAAGCTACCCAAACCACTAAAACTACTACTTTGAAACGTTTTCCTACTTGTCCACCAGTACTAAAAAGATTTTAACCTTCCCAAGTATAGTCTTGTTTAGATTAATGGAGTTAGAGGCTCAGAGAACATTTTAAGGGCTATTACCTAATAGCAAACACTGCCAAGTTGCAATGGCTTTTGTTTTACCTACAAGTTAAAACAGAAGTCTTAATAAGCGATACAGTTGGCTCTCAGATAAAGGGTGGTGAAGTTTTATGCTTTGATAACAGATCCACAGTAGAATACGAACTGCCTATACCATTTGCATTTCTTCATACACTGTGACACACATTCCTTTTCCAACCAACTTTACCTATGCTGCCATAGTCTTCAAAGACTCATTTTCCAATTTAGACAGAATTCTTTGTTTGTTCACTAAGAATGCTCATGGGTGCCCAAAAATGGTGGAGTAAAGGCTGGCAGCATATCACAGCCTCTCTGGGACCAGAATCCAAACACCGGGAAAACAACAACTTAGAGGAGGGAAAAAGAAGAGCTCTGATAATCAAGAAAAAAAGATGAGAGGAAAACTAAAAACCACAGAGAAATTAGACAAACAAGATAACAGGAAGAAAAGAATAAAGCAGTCCAGAATGCTATCTCAGCTCCCAGGGAGGAATCCTGAGTGCACAAGCACAAGGTTAGCTCAAAGAGAGCTGGTGTTCCCAGGGAGAAAGAGCAGATCAGCAGTACTACCCCTAAGAAAAGCCTAGAGTTGTTGAAATCTGTGAATATAGCATGAGATTTTACTGTGATAGTGATTCTTCCATATTGCAGGCTAGAACTGACAAGAAATCTTAAGCGCAACCTGCTATATTGGGAAGCCATTTTGGGAGGAAGTGGCTCAAAACCTGCTGCTCTGGGAAACAGAAGTGACAGGATATCTACACTTCAGGTTCTTGGAATGTGGGGAGGACATATCACAGGGACTGGGTTGGAGATGGCCATAAGAGACAGTCTCAGAGAAGGAGTACACCAAACTTAGAGAAGTTTGAACAACTGCATATTTAGGCCAGGAAAGACACAGCAGTGAGAAGTCAGTTGCTTGATTTCCTGAAGGAGATAGATTCGGTAGTGCTGCCATTAAGTACAGCAGGCTGTGGGAGTGCCACCTCTCTGAGAACAGAGCTCAGTGGTCTGGTAGTTTTTCCCATTTGCTGCCATGATAAGTCATGCTCCTATTCTTAAATGGTTGTCATATCCTGGAGAGTCTGAATAGAGGAGTCTCTGGCGCGAGGGGACTACTTCACAAGTATAGACTGTAAAGGTAGACGGTGACAGCTGTAACTTGGGGCATAGAAGGGTATAAATACTAGGAGTCTCTGGAGCAATAACCCCAAGACAGAGACCATTGCGTTGACTGAGCCCACCCAGTAGGAAAGGCAGGGCAGGACTGACCATTCACACACACTAAAATAGGGAGGTGGGAAAACAAATAGGCCCCAGATGCCACTCAGTATTTCTCCTCTATTTCTAGTGGTTCTAATGCTACAGGCCCTGGAAAGAAATCACTCACACAGAGACTCAAAAAGGAATTTTCAGATTTGTTTTTCTTTGTTTTCTGGGTCTTTTTTTTTCTTCTTCTTTTTGTGTTTTATTCTCTCTTATATATTTTTTTCTTCTTTTAAGCAAGTCCACTAACTTTCTTTTATTCTTTAATTAGAGATTCTTTATCTCAGTTCCTCTGTCCCTTCTCATTTTCTTTTTCAAATTTTCCCTTTTTTATCCTCTCCATTTTTTTTTTTTTTTTTTTTTTTTTTTTTTTTTTT